>RJVU01067793.1:1447683-1497854 GCA_003731715.1 Anabarilius grahami | reverse complement strand
TCACTCGATGCTCGGAGCGAGTGATTGTAGTTTTCCGGTGTCAGTGAGATTTTGGTTTTCTTTTCTCTTCTTTTCTTTTCTTTTCTTTTCTTTTCTTACATTGTTCAACTGAACTGAAGTTGTACAGTAATTTAGATTTTGGGGAAAACTTCTCAGTTCTCACATGTGACTGTCAGGCATGGAAACAAATGCTGACTGACGCCTCTGTACTGAAGAAAGTACATTTCTTACTTTTTCTCTTGTTTTCTAGCATATCTAGTAAACATTCTCAAATCAAAATACATACACTTGAGAAGTTAAATGACAGAATTGTTTTCTGAAAATTGAGTGGCATCATGTTTACACCAGACACAAGCGGCGCGACGCAACAAAAGCAAATAGAACCTATTATAATCAGTGATGCTGTCTACGCTGGATGCAGCATGGTGCAACGTTCTATTTCTGAAGTATTTTAATGGTCATGTCCGGTGCAGACACGGTGTGAGTTTATGCTTAAAACAATAAAAATATCTTCCAATGGGGTAAAGAAAATAAACTTGTTTTCCTTTTGAATTTTAAGTTTATTTTTCTTACCCAATTGGAAGATATTTTTATTGTTTTAAGCATAAACTAACTTCAGAAAACAAGATTTCTTTCCAATTAAAGACACAGTGAACCATTATTGCTTGTATTAGTTCAAAGTCAGGAAGATTTTTTTTGTTTGTGGCAATTACAAATTACATTAGACAGACCCACTCTAACAAAAATTAGATGAACGCCACTAATGTGGCTGTTACTGATGATGTGCAGAGCTGCGACAGAAAGAGTGGTGCTGAGTTAAATGTGGCCACTGAACCATCACAGATCCCGCAGGCCAACAAGAAATTGAATCAAGAGAGGCTGGTGTCAGATAACTCAAAAGATGGATCTGTAGAGACAGCTGAGGTGACAGCCGGCCCCAGTGAAATGCTCATAGTCCCACTTTCTGAGTCGAACCTCATGCAGGTGCGTGAGGCCCACTTCCCTGCTGATGTAAAACAAACTGTCTGCCATAAATGAAATCAAAACCAACTGATATCAGAGCTCAGCAAACAGTGCTTCTCAAGGCTTTAGAGGATTCAGGTAATGATTATGAATACATTGAGAGTGTTCTAGTTGAAAATCATGAGAGGTACTTGAAAATCAAGAGAGGTACACAAACAAGCAGGCAAAACAGACCTATGGAGGTGGGATCAAACTATATTTAGTTAAACAGATTATTTTCTTGACAGTGGCAGTTGCGGTCACATTAGAAAAATGTTGCAAGGGAAAAAAAAATTCCAATGTCATTAGCAATCTATAAAGTCAAGCAGTTTTCTATTTAAATTTGCATGACCAACTAGATCACAATGTGAATTATGCGTGGGGAAATCTTCCGCCCTCAAGTGAAGTTACCAGTTGACCCTTCGCAAAGACCCGCCCCCCTTAGTTACTGTTGATTTGTCCGACAAGCCGTGGCGCTTTCACACCACAAAGAGAGAAAAATACATTGTGGAGCAAAGAGGACACTGACAACACGTCGACAGACAAGACAAAGCAGGTTACTTATGATATTAAACAAAGCCCCAGCTTTCAAACTGTGTAGTTTTTTTAAGAAATTCAAACAATAAAAAACGTTTTTTTGCTCTTTAATGTGTCGTGACAGATTGCTGTAGCGCCTAAGCTCAAGAGGCTCGTAAACCGATCATCTCTTCCTACTAGTTCATTTATAGCATCAAATAACTCCTGACTGCTTTGTCGGACAAAATGGCGGATTCGGCGTTCTGATTGGTTAGATCGCTTGTCAATCAAACTCCCGGCGAAGGGTCAATTGTGTTGATGCCTATTGAAATGACACAATTTGACCAAACAACTAAATTCAGCGAACAAAGGTGAATGTGACCGAACTTTAAAATTGAATCTTTCCAGGGAAGTTTTTCTTCAAAAGCTCAGTAAATTTTAGCAGTTCTGATTGTGCTTAATATCTTATGATAAACTCAAAACTAAAAAAATCTGTCTCTCTTCTTTAAACTCACTCTTCAAGCCAACACCATTAGTGGCAATGCTGGATATCCTTTAAATATAACATGTCTGCATTCAAGTCTCCGCAACATGGAAACCATTACATATGTCAGATTTCAGTTTAAGAGATTCATCAATTCTTCCTCTTTCCCTGAGGAGAACGGGCAGATTTGCTGTGCCATAACAATCAACTGTTTTAGGAAAAAGGATTGTGGCCTGCACATTTTGAATGATGGATGTGGCTTCTTTTGAAAAATGTGTCCCCGTGTGCCGAGTAAAATTGGAAGCTTCTATGCAAATAAATGGGGGACGCCGTGAGGATGCGCAAGGCGGTTTGGAGCATGTGGAGTATTGACGGGGGTGTTTGGCGAGGGTGATTTATCTCAGGGTTATGTCTGCAGCAGCTCAGTCCTGAAGAACAATCAGTCATCTTCACTGGCTGGGCTACAGGGAAAGAGTGTCCATCTGCCCCTGTGGGAGCCTGCAATGTATGAACTTTCCAAAACTGGAAGTTTTATTGCAAACTTTTGCTGTTGAGAAGTGACAACAGTGCACTAATTTAACATTTGACACATTATACATATAACAAAATATACAAATCTCTAAAGCATAAATCCTGCCTCCACAGATTATGTGTTCTCCAATGGTTGTCGCTCTCCTCCCTGGAGGCAGATGGATGGAGAGATTTGCTCCCTCATAATTGAGACCTGTGACACAGAGCCCACGCTGTTCATCACTTGCAATACTAACGGAGTTTTCCTCGATGAGGTGAGAAAACTGTCAAGAAAGTAATAAGTCATTTGGTGTGTCAGTTTTGGATTGCTCTGGGAACACAATTCTCTTGTATGTCAATGCAAAACACAATTCTGCTACATCGGAGTCAAGAACGATGACATTCAGTTACGTAACCTATCATCTGACATTAGTAATCAGATTCAGAGATGTTGACATTCCCCCAGTTAATTATATTGTGTTTTTATCATGAAATCAATTACAGAGGAGTTTGATAATCTAAACAGGGCATATCCCAACAAGCCTGACCTGAGTACATAGCTGATGGAAATTAATGCATCTCATCGGAATGCTGAGTGGTGCGATATGAGTTTTCTGAATCTGAAACGTGTCAAGCTGTCAAGGGAGCCAATTTTGGTAGACAATTTGAACATACACAATGTGCTCTTAATGTGTTTGAAAGGTATGGTATACAGACACTTTTCCAAAACATGAGGTAAGCGAAACTGAAAAGTTAAGACATGACAGTTATGTGATTCTGTTCCAGATCTGCTTCTCTAACTGTGTTCAGTGTTTTAAAGCCGCCTCACAGAACTAAATATGCGTGCAATTAATCAAAAGCAACATTTTACACACCACACAATTTTTCATTCTGATTCAGAGCACCACTTAATCATGTACATATCTGTCTATTTTTATCTTTGTGTTTCTTTCTTAAATCTAATTTCTCCCCCTCCTCTTTCTCTCTAAATGTCTGTTCATTTTGGACTCTCGTTCTCATCTGTGTTTTGTTCAATGCTTTCTGACACTCACCTGTTCATTGTACATTTCAGGTCAGCTTGAATTTACTGCAAATGACAGTGAAGTTAATTGTAAAGATTAGACATTTAATCAGAACAATTCACCTATAAACCTCAGAGATTAAAAATTCTAAGTACAGTTATGTTTGTGCATGTGTGTGAAGCTGATGGTCTTTGTGTGTGGGTGTTTAGTGTGTTGAACCTTTTCTCTTGCTCTTTAAATTGTCTTTTTCAAATATGACTCTGTTTAAGATATGTATTGTTACCCAACGTACATCTCAGCCAAAAATTCTAATACACCACTGGGAATGTCGTTAATCTCTCCGTTTACACTTACATTATGATTTGGTTTTCTAGGAAATCAATGGAGAAGGAGGTGAAAACTCCTATAGGAGAAGAAGTGAAGTCAACAAAGACCTTGTCACACTGTTGAAAAACATGTCTCCCCATTTTGCTAAGGCTTCTGATGAAAAGGTATTGCTTAACACCACATGAGTACAGCAGTTTCATCTCTTTTTAGCATGTATGAGTTGTGCCTTATTTCCTCTATTGTTGGTTTAATACTAATGTTTGCCATTGTTGGGTTTCTATGATCGTTTTTAGTTATTCTCTTCCACTGCACTTAGCCATAAAATGCTCCAGATGGTGATTTCTGAACACATGACAGTGGTTTCATTATAGTGTCTGCTCTACACCACACGACTTTAGATATCCTAACCATGCTCTGGGCAATCCTAACATGTGAATTACATAATTCGCAGTTATTCACTTTATGGACTAATCATCCAAAGTTTGACAGCGCAACTGTAGCATACTTATATAATCCATCCCCTGATGTTTTCCCCTGACTTTAGTGCTTATTAACAGGGCCGGCCTGTGGCATAGGCAACATAGGCAGTTGCCTAGGGTGCAAAATGACACCGGGCGCCACGTGAGAGGCCGGCCCGGTTCTACAGGGGTACTAGAGGGATCACAATGCGCGCGCGCTATCTAAAATCTCGGCTAGGGCACTAACAAACCTGGGCCGGCCCTGCTTATTAATTTCGCATCTCAGATGGTATATGGGTTTTTGTGAGTATGTTAAATGCTTGAAGCTCAGTGGTGGTGATCTGGAGAGCCTGAGTGTTCAGGCATCAGAGACAAATGACATCATCATGTGAGTATGCCATACGTGCAGCCATCAGAGCCGAAGATGTCACCTGAAGGAGAAGTCTGCTATTAGTGAAATTGAGTGGATGTTATTGACAGTTCATTGCCCCTAAAGCAGTCAGTAGAATGTTATGTTAATAAGTTGGTCATCCTTGATGACATCATTTCCTTATATGATGTGGATGGGTGCAAGATACTTGAAGATGCCAAGTGCACCAGTAGCGTTGCTTAGATTTAGTTATTGTCATAAAGTACACTACTTTGGCTCAGTAAGATTTTAAAATAAATTAATATGCATTAAATTGATCAAAATAATAATGACGACATTTATAATGTTACAAAAGATTTCTGTTTCAAATAAATGCTATTATTTTGAACTTTCTATTAATAAAAAACAGCACAACTGTTTTCAAAACTGATGATAATCAGCTAACCCTAACCCAAATCAGCACATTTAAAATGTTTTCTGAAGAATCATGTGACCCTCAAGACTGTAGTGAAAATTCACCTTTGCCATCTCAGGAACAAATTACATTTTAAAATATTAAAATAGAAAACATTCATTTTAAATATTAATAATATTTCACAATATTACTGTTTTTACTGTATTTTTGATCAAATAAATGCAGCCTTGGTGAGCATAAAGGCCTGTTCACACCAAGGACGATGTTGATAAAGATATGTTCTAAAAATTGTTCTAAATATAAAAGAATAGCAGAGTCCACACCGCAGCTATAACGATAACGGCACAGAAACAATATCGTTGGAATCATTTTTAGAACTATTTTTTTCCGGCTGATGAATGATAAAAACATTGACAGCCAATCAGAATCCATCCTGCTTTAAAGGACTTGAACATTTAAAGCAGCAGACAACAAAACTGCAGCGTGTGCTTAGAATAAACAGAATGATATCATCCGTTGGTGTGGACTCTTAATATAGTTATCATTAGGGGTGGGACAGTTCAGATTTCTTACAGTTCAGTTGTATCACGGTTTTAGTGTCACCATTTCGGTACAGTTCGGTATGTGCTGTTTAGTAAAAAATAGGACAATTGTAAAATAAAGATAAAATAAAAACAAGAAACCTAACTACAAGAAACAGCACAAATAAATACACGAGAGCTAAGATACAAATACAATAAACAATGCTTTACAGGTTTTTCAGGTATCGAACAGCTTTCAGGTACAGAAATTGAATAAAGTAATCAAATATAAAATAACACTGCAAATAAACTTCTTTGAATAATTAAATAAAGATTATTTAATTATTGAAGTTACAAAAGCTATTCAGTCGAGTGATTTCTTCGTGCTTTGTAGTTTGATTAACATTAAAAACATAGAGCAGGAATATTAGACTGCTGTCCCTTTAAGACATAATTCAAAGATCCAGTACACTCAACCGAACGGTTCGATTTTTTTACAGCGAACCATCCCACCCCTAGTTATCATTATACTTATCATTATAGTTATCGTTCTTGGTGTGAATGAGCCTTTTGAACTTTTGAACATTAGTGTTAGGGGTGTGATGATACACTTGGCTCACAAGACGAGATGACTTGCACGATATGATACCCCAATGAATGGACTTAACACACAATCGCAAATCAAATAGCCTGTCTCCGTCTCTGAGAAACAAACCTGCTCTGTCAAGATAATCAATATACATTTTCTACTAGGTCTACATGTTTGCTCCTTTATCTGTTGCTGGTTTGAGAGCACACGCACATTTGTTTAGTGAAGTTCAAAAGAGAGTCTCTTAAGATAATTAGAAAACTGAATAGGGGAAATAGTCTTGAAACAAATATTTTTCCATGCTGTTTTCTTTTCCCACACTTTTCCAGACCTGGACATTAAATAAATCAAATTTCATAAATTTACAAACTGCATAGGAACCGGTGAGAATGCAGGGAAAGCATGATTTTATACACAAACCTCTAAAATCACTATGCAGTGAGTGTGTGTAAGTGTAAGTGAATGAGTGTAAATTCTATGAATGAACTGAATGCAAATCAAGTAGCCGCATTCCTGTTGCCTTTTCCATACTTTCCAGGCCTGAAAATTACTTAAATCAATTTCCATACTTTTCCGAACTGTGTAGAAACCCTTACTGTTTTATTTTTAATATATTTATAGCCTCTTTATTTATCGGATCACGAAAGGTCCCCGAGCTGGGATAGGCTATAATCATAAATATATATATATTTTTTTCAGTTATACAAGGCATATTTTAGTGATATCTACGAAGAAAACAGATATATAGGCTGTAATACCATAGACAAAACGGTCTTCTCAAGTAATTGTACGAACTTCCGGTTAAAGCCTCTCCCACTTCCAGTTCTATCCGAATAAAAATAAAGATACGAATAATTTTGAGATTGTTACAGATACAGATACAGATAGTGGCTCCGCTGCACACCCCTAAAGCCGGGCACACATTTAACGACTAGCTAAAACATTCTAAGACTATGCTCAACATACAGCGATTGTTTCCTGCGACTGAAGCAGATTTAAATACTTACACATGGAATTTGAGCGCGATCAGTCATAAGTATCAATTTACATTCATAATCGGCCTTACAATCGTTAAGTGTGTGCGTGGCTTAATACATAATATAAACAAATTATGTACATTATCTTTTATAACAAATGCCTGCAGAGGGTGCCAATGGCCTGGTTATTGTTGTTACACTTTACAGCATGATCAAATCCTTGTTTAATATTGGCCAAACAACATTTTATTCAAATATCCACTTAATCTTTAATATTTGGCCACTTCTAAATGCTACAGCCACTGTAATCCTTAAACAAGATCATGTGGGCATCAAAACATGCAAACTTAGAGTGAGGGTTTAAACATTTATTTTGAAATCGCGATGAACAACAATTTGCATATTTCGAAACATACTGATGTATACTCCTGTGTTGGCATAGGTTTATAAATAATTTACAAATCTGGAGAAAGATTTTCTAGACACGTTATAAGCAATTCAATCTCAAAGGGTAAGGAGTTTGTCAGCTGTTGAGATACTCTCCATGGATGTTAATGATAACAGCGCATATGTTTATTTAATTATCATATGCAGTAAAAGACAGAACAATATAATGCAAGCATTGTAAAGATTTTGCCATAAACTCAACTCCATAATGCTGATATCACGAGACAGCATCGTCATTTTTTTTTAATATTGTGAGGTCTTGTGGCACAAGACCTCATCAAACCCCTAATTAGTGTACATTTAGATAATTGCACATAAGAAAACTTGTCGAAGCCGCAAACGTGTGCAGTGTTCCGACACAAGCATGGAGCACCAAAGCCTCGGGCAACCAAGTTTGAGTCTGATCCTGTTCCGCTATCTCCTCTCTCATTGCTTCCTGTCTCTCCTGTATTTGAAATCCAAAAATGCTAAATAATAATAACTTAGAAAATTAAAGAGAACTTTATCAAGTGATTTTCTAAAAAAAAGAAAAAAGAAAAAAAGAACACATAGTAACCATGTAGACTACTTATTGAGTTATTCATTTTGAATTCCAAATATTTGCTAAACAGACTCAAGGAAAGAGGCCAACACTTAGAAACATAGACACAAAAACAGCACAGCTGTCCTTCAACTGGCAGCAGTGTGTTCCTGCTCGCTCCTCAGCCTGTGGTGTGAGGTATGCAGCCTAAGATTAATCACAGCTGAGGAGAAGAGAGCAAAGGGAAAGAGGGGACAAGCTAATGTCTACACTTCTCTCTGTGCGTAGAGTGTCTGCTTGTCACAATAACCAAGAGAGAGACCGATTAAGAGACTGAACGAGAGAGAGAGGGAGTTCTCTCCTCTGTCACTGTGCTATTTTTCACATCACCACAGTGTGAAAGAATGTGAGAACAGACCAGTTAGTCAGACCCCTCTGAATAAAGTAAAAGATAAATTAACAAATTGGGTCTCTGATAATGGCCTCAAGATGTGGTGAAAAGTGTTTATTGCTTGAGAAATTATATCCTATTTCTCATCAGTGACACAATGTATTTGTTGGAAAAATGTTTTGTTTTACAGCACCAAATATTTAGTCCTTTTTACATGAGATTTTACAGACAAGAATTATATCAAACGTAATTTTTAAATATACAACATCTTTAAGAAATTACCATTTTTCTTTCCTTTTTTTGCGATTTTGGCTGGGTCAAGATTTGTCTTCAGCTTCATTGGTAGCAGAGCACAGTAAATGCCTTTTTGTTGATCCAGACAAAAGGTTTCCTCCAACTTGTACTTTTCTTTTCTTAAAACAAAGTCCTCAGATCTACGCTAATGTTTTATGCCGACCATTGGCGGTTTTATAACCGACATAATTCTGTCCTTGAGCAATATAAACGGAAACTCCATCATCGAGACAGATTTCTCTTTATGTTCGTTGCTAAATGATGGTGATGTTATCTCTCGCCGATATAGTTTGCAGATGGAAAATGAAGGCAGACAGAAAGATTACTGCTGTACCATATAGTAATGGTTATTGTCTAGTGCTACTCTGTCGGTGTAAAAACCTCTGTCTGGTGTTCCCGTCAGTTACCTTGAGGACAGAAAGTATAAAATGTTCTTTTCATCTATTCATTGTGCATTCAGAGCCAATTTTCAGACACAAATTAAGCCTGCTGCTGAATTTTACCTTTACTCTCAGCAGAGATGTCCAAGTTAAACTCTGTCGTGTCCAGGACAGGCTTCATCTTCCTCACTTGAGGAACAGTTCCCATGAGTCTGTGCTCAGTATCACCGCTCACCTTCCATAACTCTTGCCTCTGATGAAATGAACAAAGGATGTTGATATAGGAACACGTCCTGCTTGTGTAAATCACGTCAGGCTGTTTATTTGGTACATTATAGTCATGGTCATAATTGATATTGCTGAAAAGTGTACGAATATTGTTGCCAACATTTTTTTGTATAATACAATTCTTATCAAGACAGGAAATGCCACATCAAATTTAAGATCTGATTGAAAGTGACTACGATTAACCTGCTGAACAGATGTTGCACTTCTGCTGTGATTTTTCTACAATGATTTTTCCTTGCCATGTTGCCTTTGGCTTGTTCAGTGTGGGTATTAAGGTACTATTTTCTGCAAAGCTGCTTTGAAACAATATGTATTACTAAAGAAAAGGAATGAGGTGAATATTCTCAGTGCGGTTTTAGTGTTTGGTTTTTGAACAAGGCTGGATATGTGCTAGCAGGTTGAGTTCGATTATTGGTGGCAGTGAAGAGAAAGACTTTATTATTCTTTGAAGCGATGATGCCAGGCAGGCAGTTCAGCGTGCAAGCGTTTGTGTGTAAAAATGCCCACCAGACTTTCATGTTTTATTATGCCAGCAGGCGGGAGCTCAACCATGAGCGCTAGCAGCTGACGGGTGATGGACAGAGGCTGTAAAGAGAGAGTCATAAAAGTAGTCTGCTTAGACACAAATCAAACCCCTCTTTGTTCTTCATATTTTACATTAGTTCCTTGTTTTCTAGATTTCATCAGTTTGCTTTTCTGTCTTTCTTTCCATGTCTTTCTCATGTCTTCAAAACACATTTCTACAAGGTTATATATGAGAGTTCTCCTTTTTACTCAAGACTCTCATCACCTTCTACAAATAGACGTTTATCCACCTGAAACGAACCCGTTACGTTAGGATGCATGCTGATTTGAGAACAGATAATGCTTTTAGCTGCACTATGGGACTCTTGTAGCGTGAAAAGTTCAGCAGAGAATAGGCTCTGGATTGCGGCCTGTGTTTGCTGTAATAAGTCTCAGACACGCTCTGGTCCTTCAGCCATCAGTCAACCACCGGACCGTGATTTTTCAGCCCAGAAATCCTCAGCGCACACCAGCTCTTAGCCAAAGACAACAGGCTGAATCTCCTAACATATCAGCTGCATAAGGAACCAATGCATTTTCATACTTTTATTAGATCAGACACTTTTAATCAAACATGCGCAGCCAGGGCTGAGCAGAAGGTGATGTTGATCAGTGAAAAGCTATCGCACTCTGCTGCTTTTTCAGGGACAGGAAGACGGTCACTCTGTTCCAAAACCTAGTAAGCTGCCTCAGTAGTATTTTAATGCATCATAAATGCATTCTTAGTGTAAAAGTTGTTTCAAAAGGCAACTTATTTATTCTGCCTTGAACAACAACGTCGCAAATTCTAATGCAGCATTGCATGTATAAATATATTTATATAAAAAAAAAAAAAATTTCAACATTGATAATTTTCAGCATTTATGATAATAATAAGAAATGTTTCTTGAGCACCAAATCAGCATATTTGAATGATTTCTAAAGCATTATATGACTGATAAAAATTCATCTTTGCATGACTACATTTTTAAATTTAATAAAAAGTATTAAAATAGAAAACGGTTATGTTAAATTGCAATAATATTTCACAATAGTACAGTTCATATTTTTTATTGAATAAATGCAGCCTTGGTCTGATAAGAGACTTCTTTCAAAAACAATTCAAATCTTACTTATCCCAAACTTTTGAATGGTATTGTATATGAAAAAAATATTTTATTAAAATATTTTACATTTTATTTAATATAATATGTAAAACATAATCATTTAAGAAAATGTTTCCCCTAAACTTGTGTATACACTCACCTAAAGGATTATTAGGAACACCTGTTCAATTTCTCATTAATGCAACTATCTAATCAACCAATCACATGGCAGTTGCTTCAATGCATTTAGGGGTGTGGTCCTGGTCAAGACAATCTCCTGAACTCCAAACTGAATGTCAGAATGGGAAAGAAAGGTGATTTAAGCAATTTTGAGCGTGGCATGGTTGTTGGTGCCAGACGGGCCGGTCTGAGTATTTCACAATCTGCTCAGTTACTGGGATTTTCACGCACAACCATTTCTAGGGTTTACAAAGAATGGTGTGAAAAGGGAAAAACATCCAGTATGCGGCAGTCCTGTGGGCGAAAATGCCTTGTTGATGCTAGAGGTCAGAGGAGAATGACCGACTGATTCAAGCTGATAGAAGAGCAACTTTGACTGAAATAACCACTCGTTACAACCGAGGTATGCAGCAAAGCATTTGTGAAGCCACAACACGCACAACCTTGAGGCGGATGGGCTACAACAGCAGAAGACCCCACCGGGTACCACTCATCTCCACTACAAATAGGAAAAAGAGGCTACAATTTGCACGAGCTCACCAAAATTGGACAGTTGAAGACTGGAAAAATGTTGCCTGGTCTGATGAGTCTCGATTTCTGTTGAGACATTCAGATGGTAGAGTCAGAATTTGGCGTAAACAGAATGAGAACATGGATCCATCATGCCTTGTTACCACTGTGCAGGCTGGTGGTGGTGGTGTAATGGTGTGGGGGATGTTTTCTTGGCACACTTTAGGCCCCTTAGTGCCAATTGGGCATCGTTTAAATGCCACGGCCTACCTGAGCATTGTTTCTGACCATGTCCATCCCTTTATGACCACCATGTACCCATCCTCTGATGGCTACTTCCAGCAGGATAATGCACCATGTCACAAAGCTCGAATCATTTCAAATTGGTTTCTTGAACATGACAATGAGTTCACTGTACTAAAATGGCCCCCACAGTCACCAGATCTCAACCCAATAGAGCATCTTTGGGATGTGGTGGAACGGGAGCTTCGTGCCCTGGATGTGCATCCCACAAATCTCCATCAACTGCAAGATGCTATCCTATCAATATGGGCCAACATTTCTAAAGAATGCTTTCAGCACCTTGTTGAATCAATGCCACTTAGAATTAAGGCAGTTCTAAAGGCGAAAGGGGGTCAAACACAGTATTAGTATGGTGTTCCTAATAATCCTTTAGGTGAGTGTATATGCTTTTTAGAATATTGCATCATTCCTCTCATGTTGCCTGTATTGAAATCAATTGTGAGTCCCATCAATAGTAGTCAGCACACTATAAGTTTTAGAATAAACCTCTTTTGTCTAGCAAATTTCTTTCCTTGTCATCTATCTTCATATTTGGGTGTTTTATCCATTCAGGCGTCTGTTTAGGATGCCATACTGGAGATTTAAAGGATTAGTTCACTTTGAAATGAAAATTACCCCAAGCTTTACTCACCCTCAAGCCATCCAAGGTGTATTTGACCTTCTTCTTTCTGAGGAACACAATCAGTTATATTAATAAATATCCTGATGCGTCCAAGCTTTATAATGGCAGTGAACGGGACCAACGAGTATGAAGCTCAAGAAAGTGCATCCATCCACATCCATCCATCATAAATGTACTCCACACGGCTCCAGGGGGTAAATAAAGGCCTTCTGAAGCAAAGCGATGTGTTTGTGTAAGAAAAATATCCATATTTAACAAGTTATAAAGTAAAATATCTAGCTTCCGCCAGACCGCCTTCCGTACTCAACTTACAAAGAAAGTGTAACTGATGTCGTGTCAGTTACACTTTTTTTGTAAGCTTAATACGGAAGGTGTAGGTTGTAGCAGAGGCGTTACACTTTCTTCGTAAGTTGAATACGGAAGGTGGTCTGGCGGAAGCTAGATATTTTACTTTATAATGTGTTAAATATGGATATTTTTCTTAGACAAACGCATCATTTTGCTTCAAAGGGCCTTTATTTACCCCCCAGAGCTGTGTGAAGTACGTTTATGGTGGATGGATGCACTTTCTTGAGCTACCGTTCACTTCCATTGTAAAGCTTGGATGCCTCCGGATATTTATTAATATAACTCCGATTGTGTTCATTAGAAAGAAGGTTAAATACACCTAGGATGGCTTGAGGGTGAGTAATTCTTGGGTTAATTTTCATTTCAAAGTGAACTAATCCTTTAACTCTCCCTACTTGCTCTTGGACAGGGTTTTTGCAAGTTTATTACTTCAATTATAATATTAAAGGTGGGTTGGAGTGGTGTGAGGAAATGGATATAACTTTGGCTGTTCTTAACTTTGCCCTTATTTTGGCCAAACAAGCTCATGAAAGGCACAAAGTGTGCTTAGCCCAGCTGGATCCACAGTGAATCCCTTGTGCCATATTAAAAGCTTTTTCCCTTGTGTACTCTTTATGAACTCTTCCTCTCTCATACTCTTCTGTTCCTCTCGCTATTTCTGTTTCTCACTCCTGCTCTGCACATCCCACAAAAGATGGAACCAATGAAGGGCTGATGGTGGGGCATAGCAGGTGCCTGTGGGTTTTTTCCTGCCTATTAACCATTCATATGTCTCCTGTTGAGCTTCTCACAGAAGTAATAATGAAGTGAGAGAGAGAGAAAGATGGAGTCCTTCACAATTTCAGAAAATCATTGTTGCATTACTTTGCCACAATGAATTCACTCAGTGTGTGCCAAACTGCCAGCCTGCAATTCAGGAATGTACAGAAACAATAAACTTCTCATATTGTATAGGCAATTAACATACATAAGAAACTTTGGAAATATGTTTCTATTTTTTCATTTATTCTCATAACTCAAAGGCAGGATTGTTTTTCTGGCAGTGGACTGTGGAGAAAGGCTGTATTATATAAATGTTCAGGGATACAAATTCATAAGTGGGATTTAGTTTTTATACGTCTCTTTCTTAGAATAAGAAGGCTGCGCTAGCTCGGAGATGACTCTGTGATGTGCCTCCCCAATAAAGAGACAATATGTCAGATGTAGAACGGAAAATATGTTTTGCTAAGCTAAGAGTGCATTCATGAAGAACAAAAAATGATTGAGAAGAACTCCCCAAGTCTGTATTTTTGGTGCAGAAGTCCTTTTCCTTACTATCTAGTTTCATTTTTATTCATTCTCTTCTACAGGACTCTGCCATTCAAGATGTGCCATCCACTGAAAAGATCCTACATGTGGAAACGGTTGATGCAGAGGAAACAGGCCAAACCCTGAAGTCTTACGACCATGAGGAAAAGAATGTGCTTGAGAAGGCGAGACAACAGCTTGCGCGGAACAAGATGGGCGGTAGGAAGAAGAAATTAGAACCATCTTTGAAATGGAAGAACCTTGGACTCGCGTCCCCTTATGAGTAAGTGATAATTCCAAACCCTTCTGTAGTGACCCAAAAAAGCCATCACAGCATGAACATCAGAGGCCACTGACTCTGGACTAGCTGATGTTTGCTGGAGTGCATGTGGCTTGTCTATGTACTGTACAGATACAAAGTTCAGCAGTCATTCAGACTTCAAGAGATGATTATATGTCTTATATATTAGTCACTCTTCTACTGTCAGTGTTAATTGGAGAGGTCGAATTATTATAGGGATCCAAAGTGACATTCAGCTGTTAGAGTTGATCACTCAGACATTCTCCTCCTTTGATTGATCTAGCAGACAAATCAGCTTTTTTGGCTGTTTCAACACTTGTTACTGGTAAGCGTCCCCTGAACAGACATCTAAGATTTCCAAAACAATAATCTTTTGTTTTGGAGAAATAAGAATTTCCCAGATGTGAAAATTTACTTCAGTGTTCTGCCTTTAGCAGTGAAAGAACCAAATTTGCATTCAGATGATCTAAGGTTTCTCTGTAAGCTGTCACAGTGCTAGGTACCCACTAGAGAGCTACAGAAGACTGAAACTAACATATTATATGATGGGAAAGAAAACGTATAGAAAACAATTAAGGGCCAAGAAAATGCAACAAAGATGCCAGTTAAAAACTGTTTAAAAACATATTTGGAACATCCACATAGTCCTATTGCTTTTGTAGTAAAAATAAAATATCAGACTAGACATACAAAGCAACCTCATAATGTGAATTTAAAATTACAAAAGTAACCTGAACCTTTTTGGACGTTGTGCAGTTTTGTGCCTCAAAAACAATTAAAATTATTGAGGGCAAAAAACAAACAAACAAACAAATATATAAATAAGAAGAAAGAAAAAAGAAAAGAAAAAGTAGATCTGAAACATTTGTGCAGTTTTGTGCCTCAAAAACAATTAAAATCATTGAGGGCAAAAAAACAAGCCAATAAATAAGAAGAAAGAAAAATGAAAAAGATTTATCTGAAACAAAGTCGACATGAAACAGAGATTGTGATTCTTTTTTTTTCTAATGTCATGTATATCAACTTCTCAAATGAGAAAAGAATGGAGGGTGGGACTTGATTTTGTCCATCTAGAATTGGTTGGATTGATTGGATCATTAATAATTAATATTAAATAATATTTGTATGCAATATTTCATACAAATACACTATATTGCCAAAAGTATTGGGACACCCCTCTAAATCATTGAATTCAGGTGTTCCAATCACTTCCATGGCCACAGGTGTATAAAATCAAGCACCTAGGCATGCAGACTGCTTCTACAAACATTTGTGAAAGAATGGGTCGCTCTCAGGAGCTCAGTGAATTCAAGCGTGGTACCATGATAGGTTGCCACCTGTGCAATGTCCATTCGTGAAATGTCCTCACTACTAAATATTCCACGGTCAACTGTTAGTGGTATCATAACAAAGTGGAAACAATTGGGAACAACAGCAACTCAGCCACGAATTGGTAGGCCATGTAAAATCACAGAGCGGGGTCAGCGCATGCTGAGGCGCACAGTGCGCAGAAGTCGGCAACTTTCTGCAGAGTCAGTAGCTACAGACCTCCAGACTTCGTGTGGCCTTCAGATTAGCTCAAGAACAGTGCGTAGAGAGCTTCATGGAATGGGTTTCCATGGCTGAGCAGCTGCATCCAAGCCTTACATCACCAAGTGCAATGCAAAGCATCGGATGCAGTGGTGTAAAGTACGCCGCCACTGAACTCTAGAGCAGTGGAGACGTGTTCTCTGGAATAACAAATCACGCTTCCCTGTCTGGCAATCCGATGGACGAGTCTGGGTATGGCAGTTGCCAGGAGAACGCTACTTGCCTGACTCTTGCCTGACTGCATTGTGCCAAGTGTAAAGTTTGGTGGAGGGGGGATTATGGTGTGGGGTTGTTTTTCAGGGGTTGGGCTTGGCCCCCTTAGTTCCAGTGAAAGGAACTCTTAATGCTTCAGCATACCAAGACATTTTGGACAATTTCATGCTCCCAACTTTGTGGGAACAGTTTAGGGGTGGCCCCTTCCTGTTCCAACATGACTGCGCACCAGTGCACAAAGCAAGGTCCATAAAGACATGGATGAGCGAGTCTGGTGTGGAGGAACTTGACTGGCCTGCACAGAGTCCTGACCTCAACCCGATAGAACACCTTTGGGATGAATTAGAGCGGAGACTGCGAGCCAGGCCTTCTCGCCAACATCACTGCCTGACCTAACAAATGCGCTTCTATAAGAATGGTCAAAAATTCCATTAAACACATTCCTAAACCTTGTGGAAAGCCTTCCCAGAAGAGTTGAGGCTGTTATAGCTGCAAAGGGTGGGCCAACTCCATATTAAACCCTACGGATTAAGAATAGGATGTCATTAAAGTTCATGTGCGCATAAAGGCAAGCGTCCCAAAACTTGTGGCAATATAGTGTTTAAAAATTATGGTTAACACTTTACAATAAGGTTCATTAGTTAACTACATTAGTTAACATGAACTAATAATGAACTGCACTTATACAGCATTTATTAATCTTTTTATTTTAAATTTACTAATACATTATTAAAATCTTGTTAACATTAGTTAATGCACTGTGAACTAACATGAACAATGAGCAACTGTATTTTCATTAACTAACGTTAACGAAGATTAGTAAATACAGTAACAAATGTATTACTTATGGTTAGTTCATGTTAGTTACATTAATGTTTAACTAATGAACCTAATTGTAAAGTGTTACCGAATTTTGATTTCATGGCTTTAAAGTGTATATACATGTGTTAATAAGTGTCTGATTGTTGTTGTTTTTGTTTTTCCAGTGAGGCAGAGGAGAAGGCCAGAAAAAGCAGAGAAAGCAAGAGGATTTTGGAATACGGCACAAAGTCACCCGCATCAGAGAACAAAAAAAAGTCTAATTTTTCTGGATCGTCTCTGCCAGGCTGCCAATCTTCTCAAAAAATGTATGCCACAATCTCAGTCCACAGAAATAGCTTTTTCATTGTACATGTGGTATTTCCTCTGAGGTAAAAACCTAACCATTGCAATGGGATCTGAAAAACCCTCTCCCAGGAACACGCATAATTGAATAACTCTTTATTCTCCTGGCCAAATATAAAAAACGTATCCAATCACTGAATTGGAAATAAAGACTCACTTTCAGGGCAAATTATTTCAGCTGTGGATAAGTATTCATTTTATAGCCTTTAATAAGACACGGATGAAGCAGCCGTTCAGGTTGGTGTGCACACAGAACGGTCTTCTGGTGCTACTGGGAGTAGCGGTCTGTAATAACCGGCCTGTGCCTGAGCCACTGATAACCCTGTTCCTTCTCCTGACTCCTCTCTGTCTATTTGGCGATGGTGAGTGAAAACTCCAGCTGTCCCTATAACATCCACTGCCAGAGTACACAGTCCTGCCTGTAAGGAGCTCCGGGTGCAGCCGCAGTTTCTCTTTTTCCTGCCGTTTTAAATCAGTGATGCACACAAAAACAGTGTAGCATTCTGAAGATCATTTGGATGTGTTCATGGTACACAAACACATCAGTAATGCAATGTATATCACACTTAGCCAGCACACTTACACTTATCTTTTGCATTCCAAAAACACATTCCACACTTCCAGTAAGGGACTAGCACCGAAAGAGATGAGTACCCTGCTGTCCGGCAATACAGTTATCCCCTGGAAAACATATCTGAGTCCCTCTGGCCTCTTCTCCTTGTGTACCGAGTTTCATGACTCGTTTCCCGATACATTCATTTCAGTAGCCTGATCCGCTTTAACGGCCATCTGCGTTTGTGCGTGCGTGTATAAGCTCGCGATGAAAGAGTTCAGAAATGCACTGATGACCACTCCAGTCTTCCTCTCTCTCTGTTGCTCCGTCTCTGGTCTCTCAATCCCCTGCCGTTTAATTTGATGCCATGGCTTAAGATGACACTTCAAATACACCCCTGAGTTTGATGGCCGTTTTGTCCAAGGGTTTGAGCATGAGGCCTTTCAGAGAGCAATAATTCATTCCACATTGGATTCAGAGAGATTTTACCAGAGCTTTTGAGAGAATGGGCTGTGTGGTTTGGCTTGCACCTGCTCCGACTCTCCTTCGATTTGATGTATTAAGCTCTATTTATTAGAGAAAGGGCTTTTTCTATAATGTCCTGATATGTATGGATAGGTCTCATTTCTATCCTGAGAAAATTCTGTGGGAGAGTACTTCTCACAGTGTGTGTCTGAGAGACATAAAATTGTTGGCCAGCTTGAATATTAATACGTCTAATAGGCGCATATGTGTGTGTGCACAGTAAAACCCCAGGAGGAGCTGATGACTTCAGCGAGAGTTCATCAGACGATGAGGAAGATGAGGAACAGCCCGAAAGACGTGCGGAGGCCGCCACCGACCTGCCCTCCGAATACTGGCAGATCCAGAAGCTAGTCAAATACTTAAAGGTAAAAAACACATTCGCTTGTATAAATGCACACACCAACATGCATCAATACTACAGCGGTCATGATCTCAGATTTTCACTACACGATTATCATGGGCAAAAGAATTCACTGTAAAAATACTATTGCGATATCTATGGAAATGTTAATTTATCACAAATTATCACAATATTATCTAAAAAATAATGGGTAACACTTTACAATAAGGTTCATTAGTTAATGTATTAACTAACATGAACTAACCATGAGCAATACATTTGTTACTGTATTTACTAATCTTCGTTAATGTTAGTTAATGAAAATATAGTTGTTCATTGTTTGTTCATGTTAGCTAGTTCACAGTGCATTAACTAATGTTAACAAGATTTTAATAATGTATTAGTAAATGCTGAAATTAACATTAACAAAGATTAATATATGTTGTAGAAGTGCAGTTCATTATTAGTTCATGTTAACTAATGTAGTTAATTAATGTTAACTAATGAACCTTATTGTAAAGTGTTACCAAATAATGCTATCAGTCAAATTTATCTTTAACTTTAATTTTTCACAAAAAAAAAAAAAAAAGAATCACTGAAAATATGAGTGTAGGGAGATGGAAAAAGAGTTTGTAATCATAACTGTACAAATTCATAGAAAAAGAACTTACATTACTGCAGAACGCTCTGTCCAAAATCACATACTGTCTAGTAGGGGTGGGAATCACAGGGTACCTCAAGATACGATACATGATACATGGCTCACGATATTGATAATATCACGAGACAATCCTGTAATGATACATCACGATATCTGTCTTACTATGAAAACAAAATGCCCGTGAAAAGGTTAATTGCAGGTTTTCCACACTTTGGACTTAAACGTGGCTGGGGCATCTATTATTTTACTCACTATTTTACTGTCCGCCATCCCATTAAAAACGGGATAACTTCAAAACTGTTAACTTTTTCTTAGGCTAGTTAACTTGTTCATGTTTCCCTCATTCATGTGTTGAGCACCACCTCGAGAAGCCATGAAGTAGCGATGCTGGGAGCAGGGAAATCTGTTTAGAGCACCTTATTTTATTCATTAAAATATCGATATTTGGGCCAACGTATCGATTCTCGTATCACATGGAGAAGGACAACAATATATTTCCCTATCAATATTTTGTCCCACCCCTACTGTCTAGTAGGCATATTTGGTTTGCCTTGTGACCGTTAAAAAAAGGATGTTCTATATAGCATGAATATGGGTAGTATGAATGAATCAGACATTCTACGTCTGCCATGTTGTCACTGTCACATGACCTACCTTCATGGGATAGTAAAGTGTCAATCAAATGCGCAGTCCAGAATCTTAGCAGAAGTAGTTGGTCATCTGGGTACTTTTCACCTACTGTTTTTCGAATACTATGAATTTGGACATACTACTCTTTTGCTGTACTGTTTTTTTGCATACTATATAGTATAGAAGTAGGCATATTTGGACACATTGTCTGTTAAGCTAACTTTTTTCTTTTTTCTGGTGTGGGTAGAATGTCTTGCTTTCATCTGTCATCTCCGACGACAAGATTTTGTTCTGTAGTAGTAGCTACACACTGCGTTGTCATTTTCTTTTTCCGTTTTGTGACGGGTGGCAGCAACCTACTATACTGGAGTGTCAACCGGTTACTGGTGCTGGATTATTTACAATATTATCATATGTATAGTTTGTACACTTTTTTAAAAAGATCTTCTTAAACTCCTAAGACCCGGGAAAAGATGTTTTTTTTATTTTTTATTCAGTATTTTTTCATGTCATTACATTGTTTAGAGCATAAGAAACAATCAATTTTTAGGTTTCAGGATTTTTTTTTTTTTAAAACCAAACTTTGTTTCATAACTATGTTATAAAAGATGCAATGGAATGAACTGATATACCATACATGGGTTTTCCCATTCAATGCAATGTACCTATACTGTATCTAATTGTTATATTAATGTGTTCTTAGAGCAGCATGTAATGAAAAAAAAAAGAAGTGTAATAATAGGAGTAATAGTTGGCAACATTTTCATAGTAATATCTAATATTTCATAGGAATACTGATATATAATTTCTTTCCCTATTCACTTGTTTGTTTTGTCTCCTAAATGCCTAATAAACATGATTTAAGTCCTGGTGTCCTCTACAGAGGACATGCATGAAATCAATGCCCTGTTTTGTAACAGAAAGTCATATTTTGATTAGAAAGCCCATAACATTTTCCTGAGATATTGATTTATAACAAACTGTTTGAAAATTAGTCAGATTTAAATAATTACAGAATATTATCTCTATAAGAGTGCTAAATTTGATCATTCAGTCATTTTTAAAGACCAAGGAGAAGTTGTTGTCCTGGTGAAACCTTCTAACATTTGGTATCTCTGAAAAGCCCTGAATGCTCTTTACAGGACATCCAGACTTAAAACTGTGACATGTATGGTGTCAGAGAAATTCACTTAAATATAATGTCCTTGTACGAGGACACAGGGATGCAGGAGGCTAAGTGTAGTGAGCAATAAATCATGTAAAGAAAAACATCCAAGAAAAGTTCAACCGCAGGTAGATATTTTTAGCCCAGTAAAACAGGATAATGAATGTGATTTTCCCAACGGGAGGTGCTCATCCTCTACCAAACGTCAGAAAAAAAGCACTTGATAACAAAATCCTGTTTGATTTTGGAAAGCGTTTGGAAAGTGAATTTGAAAAGTTAGGTTGTTTTTTTTTCTTTTCTGATTTGTGTGAGGTGTTTGGGGATGCGTTTGTTACATTGCTGTTTTCAACTCTAGACAGGATGTGTTTATAACGTGCCCTTCCCAGCATTCTATCTGTCTGGAAACCACAGTTCTTATTTATGAGGGTTTGTCCAGTAGCGCTCTTATAATGTCATTACCATCAGAAGCCGAAACACAGTCTGTGCCAAACTAAATATCTGTTTTATTTTTGGAGTGAAGGTTCAGTTTTTCTCCTCCCCTCTGTCTTTTCTTCTAGTCTTTTCCAGGGTATAGACATGCGTTTGTATTTCTGGGAGATTACGCTTCTATAAGGTGATGCATGAATGATCGGACTTGTGCTTTAATGGCTGTTTATCTAGGGATATTTTTGCAGTCTACATTACCTGAACTGTACATTTACATGTCTTCATGTTTGCCTTTCTGTACACATGTACGGAGGGCAGTTTGCACCAGTGACTACATCCTTTCATGATGTGTTAGTGTTATATTAATAAATCGTGCATGCCTTTTAGACCGCAAAACATTACACACACCAAACTCTATTCAGTTGTTGCCTGGATGGGTCAGAGAACGAGCATTGAGTATAATTGCACGTTCACACATTCACAGACACACTTTGTAACTGCATCAGTGTATAGAGGAGGTGGCCACAGGCTGTTTGTCTCACTAGATTCTGCCCAACTGCCTCATTAGCTTGAATTAGAGAAACATGGCAGCCAAACAAAGTTGCACAGAAACATTCTCACACTCTCCCTTCTTCCAATTACCCCATTCTGCTCCTTGCTAATCGCTTGCAAGGAAGTGAATTGCTAGTTCCCTAATGCTCTTATATGTTGAAAAAATTTGCAATTTTTGCCAATGTGATTATCTAAATTTTTTTTATTACCGAGTCATTTTGATTTAAAGTTTGCACAGTGTCTGTGTCTGCTCAGGAAATGAAGCCTGAATCTGGATCTCTCTCACTGCAGCGGCTCATGCCTCACTTACATAGTGTTTCTCACAGAATACAAGACTTTCAAAGTAATAATGTGCACAAATAAAAGACGGTAGATGTTTTAAAATGATCCTCAGCATGGAATAAATTTAAGTGGCTACAGTTTTTCATTTGCATAGTGGCAGAAATTTAAATTCCTGTCAGAAATTTAAATTCCTGTCAGAATAATAGAACAGTTGTTATTTGTAACCAGAGTAATGTCCACATCTTATCTCAAATGGCCATTATGAGGTATTGCGCCATCTACTGGACAAAGTGAGTACTAAATTGAAGTCCGATCAAGCTGCTGATGCACCTCAGTCCTCAGTCCAATTTTCTGAATTTCTTTAACCCTACAGAAATTCATATTACTTTTGAAAAATAATTTAAAAAGTGCACACCCACATGTGATGAAGATAGTATTATCAGTATTCTAATAAATGCTTTTATTTTTATAGAGTGGTTTTGGCTCATGAGGGTCCCCATAATGAGATTACATGACTGGCTGAATTCGACACTCTTTATCTCTATTTCGGCCAATGTAACATACACTACCTTTCAAAAGCTTAAGGTTGGTAAGGATGTTTTTGAAAGAAGTTTCTTATGCTTACAAAGGCTGCATTTATTTGATAAAAAAACAAAACAAAACAGCAGTATTGTGAAATAGTATTACAATTTAAAATAACTGTTTTCAATTTTAATATTTTGAAATGTATTCTATTCCTGTGATGGCAAAGCTAAATTCTCAGCATTCTCACATGATCTTTCAGAATTCATTCTAATATGCTGATTTGGTGCTCAAGAAACATTTCGTATTATTATCAGTGTTGAAAACAGTTGTGCTGCTTTATGATTTTGTGCTGAAACTGTGATACATTTCTTTTCAGGATTCTTTGATGAATTGAAAGTTCAGAAGAACAGCATTTATTAGAATTTTTTGTGAATGTCTTTACTGTTACTTTTAATCAAATGAATGCATCATTGCTGAATAAAAGTATAATTTTTTTTCAAAAATCTTACTGACCCCAGACTTTGAAACGGTAGTGTGATTACTGTATCAGTTTGTTAGTAAAGTGGTATCATTAACCATAAGAGTTAGGAATTGAAATGTACATAAAGGATGGCGTAACATTATCTACAGCAGACACCCATTCCGTCTGCTTTTACACAAATGGTTTGTGTGTGTGTGTGTGTGTGCAAGTGAAGGTGCTCATAAATACTCTGTGGATATGCTGTTTTGCTTCAAGTTTATACTGTCCATTAAATGTGATATCTCTTTGCTCTTAAATCTAGACGAGGCGGCTCTGCTTTGTGGTTCTATGGCTTCTCTCTGTGTAAATCATTTATACAGCTGTCTTTATCTTGCTCTGGAGAGCTGGCTGCTTAATTGGGAATAAATATGATCAGACATTAGCCAGCTTCTCTATAAATTAACTCTAATGTGTATATCATACACAACACTTGTGCCAGAATGAATATTCACATTCTCTTTTCGTAATACTTCTTTGTTCTCATTCACTCTGACACTTTCTTTCTTTCTTTTTTCTTTCTGCCCTCTCAATTTTCTCCAGAGCATCAATATAGCTTTGTTTTCTTCTTAAGTTTTATTTATATATCCTTTCTCTCTGTTTGACTTTTCCTCCTTTTTCCTTTCTGCTTTCATTATTTGTGTCACCGAGCTTCTGTGTTTTGCTCTTCAGGAGAATTTGTTAATTTTCTGAGAAATGGGCAGGATTTATGAATGCTGGCTCATTCCGCACTGTTTTGAGCTGTATAGTTCAAGTATTCTTTCCTCAGGATAGGTTTTTATGGTGACATACAGCTTGTGCTGTCATTGGGACCTGCTTTCCTGCTCTGAAACAGAACTACAATCTATCAGCTTTCTGTATTTTTGTGACAGTTAATTTACTTCAAATGCCACTAGGCTTGGCTATTTATTGAAGGAAAATGGAAAGTGGAAAGCAATGCAACAAGCTTTTTAGCCTTGATCACAGATGAATGTCAGGCTTTCTGTCCAACTTTTGTCTGAAGATGTTTTAACCTTCTGGGATCTGAGGTGTTTTCTGGCCCTGGAGATGTTTTGACATGCCCTGATATTTGTGCTTATTTCAGTAACTTTAAACATTATTGTAGACTTGATCCTGTAGCCTAGAGTTTTCACTACACAATGATATGAAAATCATCCTGCCCACTCATTCACATAAAACAATATATTGATTTAACTTTTATGAGACACTTTGTGTGTTTGAAAGGCTGTATGAGAGGGAATGAAAATGGCCATGAATCTTGATGTGTTTCACACCTAGGAAGAACATTAAAAAAAATCGTTATCTTTATATATAGAGCTGTGCCATATAATATAGTTTACAGCTTGTGACGGTACAATCTCAGAGCAATGATTTGCTGTAGAGTATAGAAATATTTGGTTATTTTGTATATCCGCCCAGTAACATATGAGAGGTAAGATGGCATATATTAATACTGACTTATATTAATGTCAGTAAGGTGTATAGTAATATTAAATGATAAACTTGTCAGTCATCCATGTTCACAGCTTTTATCTGTGTGTGCATCTGTCCTGAACATCTCTCTTCACACCACAGACTGAGGGCCCGTTAGAATCGAGACAGAGACATAATAAAAGACCTTCAGATGTTTATGTCTACAGCACGTTGAGCCCAAAGCTGCTAGAAAATGAAAGCATATGAACATTGGATTTCTTTTTCCCTGGTATCAGTACTAAATATAGCTTTGTGTTTTTACAAGGTTCAGTGCTAACCCATCAAATGCTTTGAAGATGGAGAGAGTGGCAAGACAAGAGAGTGCAGTGGATTCACTGCTAGTTTTGATTCACATTTAGTCCAGCCACTTAATATGGACAACACATGTGCTACTTTCTTCTTCTCTCTTTCTGTCTCCGCCTCTCTGACTATTTTTCTCACTTCTTAGCTCTCTTTGTCTGTCTCCTTCATCACTTTCATTAGTTTCTTCATATCTGCCAATCACTTTCTTTCAAGTCTACCTTCATTTCTCATTATTAGTCCTACTATATGTGCTTTCTCTTTTATCTGATGTTCTCCTGTTCTCACATCCATGTTCCTTGTTTAGCCTTCTTCCAGAATGTTTTCAACCAAGTTCTACTTTATTTTAGAGATGTGCAATACATTGGCACCATATCTGTTATTATTTAATAATTTGATATTTTACATTTAGACCACGTACACACTGCAGCTAAATTCGTTTGTCAGTTCACCTTTTAGTGCTTAATCGCGTTCTGTACACATACAGTTCAGTAAAATATGGGAGTGACAACCGCATTCTACAACCGTATTAACTCCCGAAAAATACAGGTTGTGACAACCGCATTTACAAAAATTCTATGCAGTGTTTACGGAACCGAACTGAACAACTAGTTGTTAATGAAGTTTTTTAACCTTCATCGGAGATGTGTCTCTCTTCTGTATGTGCGTTCAATCACAGGGAAAGCACGAGCCTTTTCTCATTCGAGTTGCCGGATCTTGCTAGAAAAATCAGTGAACAAGAATAAGCCCATAATAAACCTAAATAAATCCAAATGCTTTAGTTGTTCCATACACACGTAACGATAATTTAGGGGATTCACTTCCGCATTTAAATGCGGTTGATACTCCTGAAACTTACAGTGTGTATGTGGCCTTAGATTAACTTTAGGTGAATTTTAGATGATGGAAAAGGTAATCTTAAAAAGCACCAATAATTTAATAACACTGGTAAATGTAATTACAAATATATTTAAATACATGACATATAGGTTTCAATAGAATGAAATGATATTAAAGTATATTTTTGTTTACCAAAAATTCTTGTCAGTACATTCAGTAATACACTTTAACCAAATGAAGACATTAGAAGTAACTCATATGAACTGCATATAAAGAAGACCTACTTAAGTGGGTAAAAAAAGCACTTTAAAGTTCATCTAATTGCATTTAATATAAATTTAAACTATAACACATTTTCATTTAATTGTAAATAGCAGACAATTAAAGGGATAGTTCACCCATTGACTACCATAGTAGGAAAAAAATACTATGGTAGTCAATGGGGGAGTGAGATCTGCTTGGTTACAAACATTCTTCCAAATATCTTCCTTTGTGTACAGCAGAACCAAGCGGCAACCTCCCCCAGTTTCTCTTGAAGCCAATACGGAAGTGACTTAAACTGCAATTCATCGCCTGGCCACTATGGACAGGCTCCAAAAGAGAGCAGAATCTCATTGGATACGTTTACATGCACCCAAATAATCCAATTGTAATCTGATTGATGGCTCAATTGGATTGAAAAACATTCATGTAAACACCTTAATCGATCCGATTGAGCTCGATCCGAATGAAATTTTGATCGGATTGAAAGAGGTGGTTTATCCGATCCAACAGCGAAAAATTACAATGTAAATTGAATCCGACTACTTTCTCAATCGTATCCAGAAGTCTCTGGGGCACATGCACAGTGCAGTGTTGACACGCATTACGCAGTGCGCAAGTTCACGCTCACGTCATCACCGTTGCTGATTTATGAATGTGTATGCCAACAGGGCAAAAATAACTAAGCTCTGTTGGTGTCAAGTCCACGGGTGTCTCCGCAAGTGTGATTGATATGATGTCACACGCAGAGTGTGTGCGCAAAAGTTTTAATCGGAATGTATATAAAACACATATAAACGGATATTTGAATCAGATTACAATGTTTAGAGTACATGTAAACAGATCTGCAATCGGATTGTTCATTCAAATTGACGAAAATTGGTGCATGTAAACATAGCCATTGAGTCCCACGTTAAAATGCCTAACTTTACAGCAGAAAAAAAACATGCTTACAGCCTGAATCAAATTGTGGTTTTGGTCCATACAGCTAATTTTGCTCTTTTTTTATAAGTCATACGTTTAAATTATATTAAGTCTTAAAATTCTGCATAATTTAAGGGCGTGGTCACTTGAGTGACAGGTTTGCCGCTGCTGTCTGTGAGCCCTCACGTTACCTCAGCTAATTCCAGACGCTAAATTTGGCATCTCTGCCGTGTTTGTGCTTTTTTTCAGGATTATTTTGTACAATTATCAAATAATATGGCGGCTTGTGCGGTTATATGGTTGACACAGATGTGCGCCTGTGTACATGTGCACACATGCGGAAGATGTGTGTACATGTACAGAAACAGAATACATGTTGGATCATCTTGGCTAAAAGCTGGCTAAAAGTTTTGTTCGTGAGATTTACTATGACAATGACTGGAGAATATGCCTCTCAAGACTCCACAAACTCTGACAGCACTGCTTGGATATTATAACTAAAACTGCTGCACTATTTTTAAAAATTATACTTTGGACGCAGGCTCATTCATTTGTGAGAGTCTAATGTATACGATCATATACAGTTTTACAACATAAACGCTGCTGAGGTTGCATAATTTCTTGAACAACGGGCCAACGGGTTCATTTTTGGGTGAACTATCCCTTTAAGTCTCTGAAAACATTGCATTCAGTTACTTAAGTATATTCTTGTAAAGTATATTATTTCCATAAGTACTCTTTTTAAAGTTATGCTAAACTGTACTTCTTTTTCACAAGTGACTACTTGCACTACTTCTATTACAAAACGGCATAGAACAGATATGCGAATTGGAACGCACCTTGTGTCTAGTAAACGAGGGTGCTAGGCAGGCCTAATCACTGCATCTTTTCAATTGCTCATTTTATGGAAAAGAAACAGGAGTGTTTGTTCAATTTCCAGGAGATTGGATTTGAGGGTCACATTTCAAAGGTCTGTTGCACGAGCAGCATTACAGCAGCTTACATGCCTCTTTGGGACCTACAGCATTGAGCGCAAGGCCAGCCATGGAGAGAAAAGCCTCTCTTTGTCTGCATTCATAAGAGCTTCTGCATTAAAAAAAGGAGGAGAAAAACAAGGCATCACATTAAAAACACACGTGGAAGTGGAGTTTCTGGTGTTTTCTCTAGGGGAAAGCTGATCTTAGATCTGTGGTTTTGACCTAAACAAACAGCAATCACTAAAGAAGCCATAATTTGTTGATTAAAGATGATTAATAGTGTAGTATTTTTGCTGGATCTCCTGCTTTATTTATCTGTCACTCACCCTTCTGTTATTTCATTCCAGCGATAAAGGACATGCCGTGAATGATATCAAAACCACAGTCATCTCCGCAAGATGTATCAGGAGCCTGGCCCAACAATTGCCACATGTTTAGTTTGTTGTACTCACTGCGTAGGCAACTTCTGAGGAACGACCAGCCTAAAACACTGTGTGTGTATATAGCAACTGTCAAAACAGATTTTTTTTTAAGGCCAATCCGTTATCATCTCCAACATTTCAGAGCTTGTTTTCTTTTAATTGCTAACTTAGGTCATTGTCTATGGTTTCAGGCCGCAGCACAGCAGTAGTCTGTATCAAAGGATCTTTCCCCACCCCTGTTTATAGTCACAATACCAGACACTTATACACAACATGTGCTCAACAAAATAAGACTTGAAGAGATGATGATTTTGGGGTGTGGGTGAAATGGGTCGAAAAAAGGGGTTCATGGAGAAATTAAGCTATTGATACAAAAAATACAAGAATTATTTGATGCAAATGTAGGAGTGCACAACAGCCTTTATACAGATACATATACAGACAAATACCATGGGCATCTTCTGTCTAATGTCAGTCGGAGTTCTGTTGTACATGTTTTAGATGAATGAAATGTATAAAAGAACAACTGTTTCTAATCATCTGTCCATCTGTCTGCGGGTTATGATTGAGCACCTTATGTAATTGCTGCACATGTGTTTTTGTGTGTGAACAGGGGGCTAATCAGACAGCCACAGTGATTGTTTTGTGCTCTTTGAGAGACTTTAACCTGGTCCAGGAGATGTGTCAGCTTGCTATCAGAGATGTGGGGGGGCTGGAGGTTCTCATCAACCTGCTTGACACAGATGAGATCAGATGTAAAGTAAGTGCATCCAGATTCAGTTAATTAGGTCAGAAGTCACCATTTGACTCTGAGAAATGTTTATTTATCTGTTTTATTTCATTAAAATGTTTACATATGTACACTACCGTTCAAAAGTTTGGGGATGGTTCATTATTCAAAAAATCAAAAATATAGTAAAAACAGTAGTATTGTGAAATATTATTACAATTTAAAATAACTTTTTTTAAAATGTAATTTATTCCTGTGATGGCAAAGCTGAATTTTCAGCAGCCTTTAGAAATCATACTAATATGCTAATTTATTGATTGGGCAACATTTCTTATTATCAATGTTGAAACAGTATTTAATGGTATTGCCTAATATTTTTGTGGAATTAAATTTTTTTCAGCATTCTTTGATGAATGGAAAGTTCAAAAGAACAGCATTTATTTGAAATATAAATCTTTTGTAGTGTTATTAATGTCTTTACTGCCACTTTTAATCAATTTAATGCTTGCTAAATAAAAGTGTTTCTTTTTTTTCTTTTTTTTTTTAAACCTTCTAACCCCAATGTTTTTAACGATGGTGTATTTACATATTATTTTTCTTTTACATTTATATTAAAGCATTAATATTAGTATGACAATAATTATGGCACTTTTCCACTGCGTGGTACTACTCGGCTCAGCTTGGTACGGCACAGCTTGTCTCGCTTTACTTTCGGTTTGCTTTTCCACTGCCGTTTAGTACCGCTTCAAAGTGTGTAGGATTATAGACTGATCATTATAGTTGCGCCGCCTCTACTGCCGTGGATCCGCTCCTCATCTACCAATGAAGCTGCAGCCATTTCTTTTTTCAAGTTGCATGCAACGGTCGTTTAAAGCAAGTCGTTTCGCGAACAAATAATACTGCGGTTGCTGTTACTGACTATTTAAATCTAGCGGGTTTGGCGTCTCGTGTTTCAAATCCAATGACGCTGGTCGTGACGATTCTCTCTGACCAATCAGTGATCTGCAGTGTTTACACGTCACATTTAGTATTGGTACGGCATGCTTGGAACCTCCACCTAGGTGGTACTATTTAAGTGAGCCATACCGTTCCATGCCAAGCCATCCCATGCAGTGGAAAAGCACCAAAAAGTGAGCCATACTGAACCATACCATGCAGTGGAAAAGCATTATTAGTTGCTGTTCCCTGCCACTTCCTAATATGCACACATGATAATACAATATACTGAGACACTGTGGCTGATTTCTACATTTATATTGTGTCGAAATTACCAAAATATTGAATTGTTCATTGAAACACGGATCAGGGTTACACTAACTATTATAAAAAAACATATCAAACAGAAATGTATTAAGGCCACTGCCATTTTTGTTCTCTTGAGTGTAAAAAAGAAGTTGAAGCTTTCAGAAAACTTCAGCTAGTTGTAAACTCAAAAATTTCAATCATTTCTACATGATGTAGCATTAGGTATATGAAGCAGTTACACTGCGTTCCAAATTAAAATCCATTTGTGAGTGATTTAGAGCACAGCAGAACTCGGTCAGATAAAGGCTTATTAAGGAAAGTTCCTGTCAAAAAAATGTATTGTATTAAAAGGGCAGCTATAAAAAAAAGCCAGTTTTGAGCAGCAAACAGGTATGTGAAGCTGCTGGTGTCTCTGGGGTCTCAAGAAGCTCTCCGTTCAGGCTGGCAGTTGTGCGTAAAGATGCATTTTAGCCACTCCAAACCAAACCTCACAAAGAGAAACATCTACAGTGGGTGTAAAAATACATTTTCAAACAGTTTTATTGCCGTGGTGTTTTTTTGCAGCATGGGTTAGTGCATAGTGCATTGTACAATAGTGCATTGTACTAGGCACTATCCTCCTTTTTAGACGATAGCTGAAAATGGCCAGTTATGAACTCCACATATCTTGCAAAAGTAATTTTAATACCATCAGATACCATCTCACTTCCCAGTATTCCAGCCCAAATCATCACCCGCCAGCTTTTTGCTGACGTCACAGTCTTGTTGGAACGTGGTGGCCATTCACCAACCATCCAGAAATCCATCCATTTAGACCATCCACTGTAGTACGGCATTAGTCAGTGAATAAAACTATTTAAAAATGAGTCTTCATGTATTTCTAAACCCACTGTAGATGTTTCTCTTTGTGAGGTTTGGTTAGTGGTGGCTAAAATGCATCTTTACGCACAACTGCTAGCCTGCATGGAGAGCTTCTTGAGACTCCAGAGACACCAGCAGCTTCAAATACCTGTTTGCTGCTCAACACTGGCTTTTTTATAGCTGCTCTTTTAATACAATTAATTTTTTGGACAGGAACTTTCATTAATAAGCCTTTATCTGACCGAGTTCTGCTGTGCTCTAAATCACTCACAAATCTTATGATAATTCGATAATCTCCATTCAGTTTCACACAATATTAGTTGTTTTCATGCCTTTTGCACAACATTGCACCATTTAATGCTTTTCATCTTCAGAAAGATCTTTCTTCTTCCCATATTGCATGAGAACTGTGACTTGCTTAATAATGTGGAACAACCTCTAAGTAGGGTTTTCATAGATCTGGCAAATTATTTTGTCTGAGATTGATACCAGTTATCTAAAAAGACATGGATAAATAAACAAACAAACATTTTCTTAGAAAAACTAAAATCTGAATGTTTATTGTACTGAAATCTTACTGATATGTCACTTGCATAATAATTTGGAACGCAGTGTATTCTTATATTGGATACTTTACTCTGCCTTGCTGTTAGATTGGTTCTTTGAAGATCTTGAAGGAGATCAGTTGTAACTCCCAGATTCGGCGGACCATCGCTGATTTGGGCGGTTTGCAGACTATGGTATCTATCCTGGACTCTCCTGACAAAGAGCTGAAGTGCCTTGCTGCAGAGACCATCGCCAACGTGGCCAAGTTCAGACGGGCCCGCAGGACAGTCCGACAACATGGTGGCATTAAGAGACTGGTGAGAAACATGAAGTCTGCACTTCTGCGTTTGTCAAAACAGGTTGCCCTTGATTAAAAACTCGCACAAGGAAAAGAGACAAAAGGATGGATAATGTTGAGGGACAAGCAATAGAACATACATACAGTATACCAGCCTCTATTTCTCCCCTCTCTCTCTCTAAGTCTGTTTCTCCCAATCATTTTATATGCCAGCATCAAAGGGAGCACATTGCAGGTAAAAACAGATTGAATGTCGTTCTCCCCCTCATCCTGGCATGTGTGTTTATTGATAGAGTGACGCTCGGTATGATTAGGGCTCGCGTGTTACTCTGCTCTGTATATTTACTCGGGGCCAGACTCGGACGTTCTCAATGTAGCTATCATAGATTAGTTACATTTAAAGTCCCAGACCACCTCTGAACAGCACTCGCGTGTAATGCTGTGTTAGAGTGGCCTTTCTGACTTGACAGCAGGGAAACATGAAATTTACTCTTTGAAGGATGTGGTCATTTGTAGATTTTGGTGTGACATAGTCTGAATTTTCAAGCCCTCTTAAGTAACAGCCAATCTTTGGCTGATGATGAATGTTTAGATGAATGTTGGCAGCTTCAGGGCAGGATATTGTATTCCACATCCTGCATTGAAGATGTCATAAAATACACCATGACCCCACTAATAACATTCATACTCATTTTCACATGACACGACTCTTCTGCCTTAATACGGAGTGAAATGAAACAGTATAAAGGATCATAAGGAATAGAAATGTAATGTTATCATGACATCATGTGAGGCAAAGTGACAAATCTATTACATTGTTACAAAGTTCAAGCACGGGAAAGTGCTTTAAGATGAGGCAACAAGCTGAAGTTGTTTCTGGCAGGTGGAGTTGTTGGACTGCATTCCTGATGGTGTGTCTCTGAGTAAGGAGCAGGAGAGGGACGTGGAGGTGGCGCGCTGTGGGGCTCTGGCTCTCTGGAGCTGCAGCAAGAGCACCTGGAACAAGAAAGCCATCCGCCGGGCTGGGGGAATCCCTCTGCTCGCTCGGCTGCTCAAATCACCGCAGAAGAACATGCTCATCCCTGTGGTGGGAACATTGCAGGAGTGCGCTTCTGAGGTTTGCTCAAACTGTTAAAATTAGTCAATTTTAGAATATGAGTTTTGAATACCCTATTGCAAACAAACAGAAGATTTCTGTAAATCCAGCCCCTGGCTTTGGTGCAGCATACACTGTGTGCTGCACTAAAACCAGGGGCTGGATTCATGAAAATCTTCTCAAGAAAGAAGTTAAGAAAATTCTAGGAAGTTCGTAAGAATGTTCCTAAGTGCGAAATTCTTAAGAAGTTCTCAGATATTTTCTTAAGAACATCTTCATTTTTTTCTTAAGAAGAAAATGAAAGACTTTGGTGTTATTTGATTGAAAGGCGGGTATTGCTGAAGACTTGCCAAATGAAAAACACCTCAAAGCCTGTCCTTTTGCACTGCCTGCAGATTACCATATATATTATAATACTTGCGTTAAAATAGTCACTTCAGGGTACTCGTCCACATTCGTGGTATTAGTAATTTGTATTATATGTAGCTAGCGTTATGTTGTAATGTTTAATATTTGAAACCCAATAATTTCATTAAACATCTTTCTTTTGGGGATTTAAACAGGTTGGAGGTTATCCTAATGTTAAGAAGTTATTTACGATGATTTTCATTCTTTTCAGGAATATGAATACTTCTTAAATTATGTCTTATGAAAAGTTTTGGGGAATACAAAATATTCTTATATAATTTTAGAAAAATAATTTTATTCTTAAATATGAACTTTTTAAAGTATTTGTTTCACTAACTGTTTCATCAAAAAAGTTACTTTTTTAAAAACGTAAAACAGTAAAGACATCTATAATGTTACAAAAATAATTCTAAGCCAGATAAATGCTGCTATTAAAATGTGTCATGGTTTCCACAAAAATATTAAGCAGCACAACGGTTTTCAATATTGATAATAAGAAATTATTAATAATAAAATGGAATAATAAGAAATGAGCACCAAATCAGCATATTAGATTGATTTCTGAAGGCTCATGTGACACTGAAGACTAAAAATTCACCGACCGAAAAGACAATTACCGACCCTAAACCTTTAAACAGTAGTGTAATTTTAATTTCAAATGTATTTTTATAATTATTTATGGAGATGCACCGATACCAGTATCAGTATCGGGCCGATACTAAGCTCATGTAGTTGTACTCGTACTCATAAAATACCCCCGATACTAAAGACCGATACCTCACGTGACGTAACTGACAGAATTTTCCGTGCACAGAGACACCGGCGGCAGCAGCAGAAACAATGTCAGCCTCAGAGGTGTGGAAATACTTCAAAATTAATGATGACAGCCCACACAATGCGAACTGCATGCTTTCAATCACAATTAGTTATCGATTAGTGAAGGCGGGATAGGCGGAATCGCTCTGAATGACACAGACCAGAAGCGCTCTCTCTCTCGCACGTGCTCGCTCTCTTTCTTGTGCGCGATGCCAGTTCTCCTTGTGCCTGAATGGTCAAATGCGCACACAGTTGTCAAAATGTCCATCGTTTGGAGTATCTCACGTAAATACAGTCGGTTATGGCTTAAGTGGACGTAAACATTTGGGTGAAAACAGGATATGTGTTTTCCGAATCCATGAATCCATGGATTCGGTCTTAAAGGGACCGTAGCCTATATTTGTCATTAATGTTAATAAAACAACAAATAAACCTACTGTATCTGAAAAACAAGTTATTTAATTTATATCTCTGTAGTATTTGTTGTATTGTTTGTAAATTTATTTTTATATAATAACAATTATATATATTGGTAATTATGCCCTTTGAAAGTTATTGGACACATATTGGAAATTTTTGTTCTGTAAGTTTGTGACAAGCACATAAAAATGTATTACTTTTTTCATTAGAGTAATAATAAATAAGCAGTCCTACATTCATTAGTCTTACTGTGTTGTGCTTGGAAAACTGCAACATCACCACAAAAAAAAAAAAAGAGAGAAATTAATAAATGTATAGGCATCGGTATTAGTATCGGCGAGTACTAGAAAAAAAGGATCGGTACTCGTACTCGGTGCATCCCTAATTATTTATATGCCATGGAAATGTAAATACTAAATACAATAAAGAATATTTACAAAGTATTGTGAAACATAATGCAAGCTACAAATGCAACATGTAAAGCCACTCTATATAAGGACACTTAGTGCAAAGTATGGCTGAAAATAGCATGCTGTTCATGAAACCTTACGTTTGACTGGCAGATTGTTTCTATTAAAGGACCAGTTTGAAGATGTGAATGACTGTATGATGCCAGAAGCAAGAAACCCTAGGATGAAATAAGCGCTATGTCGCTGCACGCAGTGTTGTTTGGCAAGGCAGAGTGGTTTTTATGGTAGGTGTTCAGCGTAGAAAGTCATTCTGCATGTTTGTGTTGGCAGAAGAGCTACAGAATTGCTATACAGACTGAGGGCATGATTGAGGATCTGGTGAAGAACCTCAGCTGTGACAACCAGGAGCTCCAAATGCACTGTGCCAGCGCTATCTTTAAGGTACAACCGTACACACTCAACTACACTTTTCTTTGGCGATGTATAAAAGGGGTGAGGTCGAGGTAAAAATGAAATGGCATACTAATTTAGTCCTGGCTTTGACTGTCACAACACAGTGTACATCTCGATACTGCTTAAATCTTTCTATGTGTGTCTGGCTTCATTCCTGTTTTAGTGTGCAGAAGATAAACATACCCGTGATCTGGTGCGGCAGTACGGCGGACTGAAGCCACTGGTCGTGTTGCTCAACCAAGCTGAAAACAAGCAGTTACTAGCCGCCACAACTGGAGCCATCTGGAAATGTTCCATCAGCATGGAAAATGTTGCTAAGTATGTGCATCATGTAACTACAGAGCTTCTGCAAAAACATTTCTTAAATTTTTCAGAGAAATTATGACAGTTCTCCTCTCAGAACAACAGCACGTGCTAGTCAATAAGTTGAATCAACTCAAGAGCAACTACATACATTTATCCACTAACCATTCAGAAACATCCCGTTTCATTCTTTCAAAAGTTGTAACTTCTTCCTGAGTCTCTCCATCAGTGTCTCACTCCGGTTTGAATAATGTAAAGCTGAACACCGTTACTGACAATCGTCATTTTGGCTGCGTGAGATTCTTCAGCTTTGTTGTTGTTGGGCAGCCGAAGCGTGAGCTGTTAAAGTTCCACCCTCTTCTGGAAAGGGGGCCGAGGAGCAGCAGCTCATTTGTATTTAAAGGGACACACACAAAAATGGCGTGTTTTTGCTCACGCCCAAATAGGGGCAAATTTGACAAGCTATAATAAATTATCTGTGGGGTATTTTGAGCTAAAACTTCACAGACACATTCTGGGGACACCAGAAACTTACATTACATCTTTTGAAAGGGGCATTATAGGTCCCCTTTAATAAGTTTATCACAGATACGAATACATTTTTTGTTTAGCGTTTCTTATTAGTTTCTCGTGATTTTTATCTTGCAGATTTAAAAGAAAGGTTGTTTTGAAAAAAAAAATTACCAAGATTTTGTTCATTTTAAAATAATATTCCATTCCTAAAAATCTAAATTTCATTGCGTGGTCAACTAGACCTCCTGATCTCAATGTGGCATATGAATCTTTAGACTAGGAGGAGTCAAGTCAATGTGAAATGCGTAATTGGCTCCAGATTTGGCCAAATCGTGTACCACAAAGGGGTCTGGTAGGGAGAGGGACAGAGGATGTGCAATCAAATACAGCCTTCATTTTTAAGAGATGTCTCATTTGTTCACTTCTAACACTCAGATTTTCCATGGCTCAGAGCTGTCAACCATTGTCCATCTGAGTCTGCGCTGAGTGCGGCTACAGAAGTGATTATTTGAAGAGAGAGCAAAAGTTTTTATAAACTCTGTCAATGAGCTCTGATCTTTTATGATGACTTTTTGCTGAAGGAATGCAAATTGTTCTTTCACCCATACCGCTAACAAAAGATGAAGTAAAGTGTTGATTTTATAGACGCCCGTGATGTGTTAGTCGAGGCCGTTGCTCCATTAGTGCAGCAAGTGGGCTGTGGGAGATGTGGAATGCGTCTCTGAAACAGTCGTGCTGTAATAATCAGGAGTGTAAGCTGAAAGACTCTTAAATCGTTTGTCATGTAAAGCGTGCTGGCCTTATTCCAACGTCACTTAGCTCAGCGAAGATGATGACCGTCCTGGAGGCTTTCCTGGTGTAATTTTTCTGGCGGCTGATGTCTTTTAAGCCAGTCATTTTCCCCTATAAATACGAAAAACCTTGGAATCTTCATCTGGCTTGCCCATTCTGTCACACAAGCACTCTCATATAAAAGTGATTTACACATATTACTTTGCTTCGCAGTATGCGTTTGGGGACTCAAAAATGCATTATTTAATTCCACCATTACCTGTCTATAAATTATCAGGTGTTATTTTCACAAGTTTGAGGCCAAGGAGCTGATAAATTTACATTTTTAGTTTATGATAAGAGCTTTTTTTTTATTTTATGGGATTGTTATAGACTAGGATCTGTAGAAGGATCTACTGTCTGGCCCCACACCAGTCGCAAATAGAATAGTATTGAAAGAGGAATTCAGAGGGAGGCTTGTGTCTGAAATGTCCCAGTAGCAGTAAGGCCACTCTCTCTCCACCTCATAAGTCAAAACTGACAAAAGCTCATCCTGCGTTTACATCAAGCTTAGTTTGCTGAAACTAGAGGCAGGTGCCCCATGCCACATTCAATTCGTTTAATGTCCCATTAGCCAAATAAGTGTCCTCCATGAAAAGTAATGCTCTGTGAAAACATTTAGTTGTTAAGATTAGGGCCACGGTACTACTTCTGAAGAAGCCTCAATGAAACTTGTGCTAAAAAGAGAGATTAAACAAGCCAGTAAACAAAGTTTGTTAACACTAGTGATGTATAAAGGCCTGTTCACGCAGCAAAAATGATAACTATTACCATAAAGATTATAAAAATCATTCTAGAGAAAGAAAAGGAACAGTATTGTTGGAATCACTTTCAGTGTTTTTCACCCCAGGTGATGAACAATAAAAACAATGACAGCCAATCAGAACCCATCTGACATTAATATATTGATCATTATAGTATCATTGTAGTTATTGTTCTTGGGTCTTAATACTTATGATTCTTTCAAAAATTTGTCTTTGTTTCCCCACAAAACAAAATATTTCCTTTTTTTTTCTTCTTGTTTTTTTAATCTTTTTTTATCCTTTTATTATCATAACTTTTTCATTATATTTTATGCAGAATCTGTTCCTTTGTATCATTATTTTAGTTATCATATCAACTCTTTATCTTTATCCAGAACATAATAAATATTCATTTTGTGCTGGATATGCCAAACTAAATAGTTACACAACTCCTTTTCGACAGTTATTTTCATATTATAGCATTGGTATTATTTTGTCTTAAAAAGCGGTGGGGACCTTGAGTGGTGCTGCGCACATACTTGTGCTGTTTATTGTTTATAAATCCCAATATGTGTGACAAGGTATAAGTATCAGGTCTGTCTGGTCAGCACAAATATATGTGTTTTACATGTTTGAATTCAGTCATGAAGAATGATGGATTGGAGGTGCTTTTTCTTTGCTTTGTAAACCTTTCTGTAGTGAGGACAAAATCAACTTTTGCTAAAAGTGGTGGGGACATGAAACCACCCGTCCCACCCGTAAATTACGCCTATTTATTATAGTCTGTATTGTGCTGTGTTCACTTGCACAGGTGGCTGGTTGAACGTTTTAGATGTCAGCTGTATAGAAAATCACTGTGTTTCTGGCAGAATATTTACTTGGACATGAAGAAAGAACTGGTTTTATTGCAGTGTGTGTTTTTTTTTTTTTTGTACAACATCAAGGTCAAACACAACATTTGGAATAAAACAACCAACCATTTATGAAAATTAAATCTGTCGAAGTAGGAGAGCTTCAGGTCAGTGAGCATTTACCAGGGAATGTTTTCTCGATCCATCTGGTCTTGGTGTAAGTGCCGTGTGCCATTTCAAAAACAATCCCAGCCTGGCGTTTTAAGGCAAAAATCATTGTAGAATATTTTACAGTGGTCATAATTTTGAGGTGCTTTTCGTCCTTATTTTTCTCCATTGAAAGCACACAAGCTGAGAGTCCTGGTGTTGCCAGCAGCAGACAGCATGTCTTTGTGTGGCTGATGAGAGGGCTGGCCATGCGAGTCCAGCAGAGAGAGGGGTTCAGGGCTGGGTTGAAGGGGCTTTTAGAAGGTGGCCGTGCCTGAACAGAATGTGAGACCTCCACAAATATGCTGGGAAAAGGCACATGTTAACCATTTAGCTGATTAATGATGCATAAAATTAAAATGGTTATATTATAACAAGAAAAATATTAGAATGATTATAATCATAACCTTAATATAATTATACACAAAGGGTGATATTCACTGGAGTTTTTACTCATATAGACCTTTTTTTGCAAGATCACAGTAATCTATTATTTTTCTGCTAAGAATGCACTAAATGCTTAATTATGCAGTAATTTCTAGTGATGAATATTCATCTGAAATGGCAAAAAAAATATTGTAACACAGTTCGTATATACAGGAAGAAGGAGGCGGGAACAGCCGAACGTTCAACAAAACTTTAATATAAAATAAACAAAGAACAAAACGAAAGTAATGCCGGCAGACCCTCGCGGACGTCTGCCGGCCACACAAACATAATAAAACATTACGTAAAGTCCAGGCCTGGTCCTCTCTCATCCTTCACTGTCGTCGCTCCTCCTTTTATGCTCCCGGAGCTCCTCCGTGAGAGACTCGAGGCCCTCACGGCTCTCGCCCGCCCTGCTCGTCACAAATATATAACATTTGTTCGACTGAAATATCGAGAGGCGGCTCATTGCTTACGACACGATACTCTGAACAGCATACCATATTCAAATATCCAAATTTAATTTTGGTTTCAATTTTTGGCTAAATGAAAACTTTAATTTTGGTTTCGGTCTTTCATTAAAAAAATAATTTTGGTGCATCACTACTAATTTCCTAATGAGAAAAGCCTTGTTTGAAAGGGATTAGAACTGATAACAATACAAAATTGCATTTAAAACTATATCTAAACACAGTTTATCTCCATAAATTTACATTAGAAAAGAATAAATGCTTGTCTGAGAAAATGGGAGATGGCAACAGTTGCTAATGCTGGAATGTTTTTAAGGTGGGGCTTAGCAAAAGGTCAGTTGTTTTGGGTTTTACTCTTCACCTACTGATCTAAAAATTTTCTGTCTAGCCTTTCCTTAGCAACCCACATAAAATATCCTTTCTTACAACTATAACAATGTGCTTCGCAAAGAAAATTCTATACTATTAATCAAAGAGTCGATGGGAGCATTTAGGATGCCATTAGGAGTTCTAAAACAGTGCATGCTTACTCTTTAACCTTCGTTTTGCGGTAGCGACTGATCGGTGCTGTTTCATGTTGTTTCTCTTGGCATGGTTATTTGGCAGGTCGGTGTTGGCTTTACAAAAATAGACAACACCCACAGTCCATTTATCAGAGGTAACATGTAATTACTCCACAACTTTAATGTAGCATACTGATAACATTTCTCTGATGGCATCTCTGTTTTACATGCTATGTTTTTCACATAGACTTGGCCTTATTTCTGACCTTTTTTTTTTTTCTTCTTTTTTTTTTTAATAAAGGCTGAGCTAATTTTGGCCGCTGTTCTTTAAATTTACTCTTGAGAAAATGTTGGTTGACTTTGACCAGAGCCAAGTGACCTTGGACACTCTTTCCAATGGCCATCAGGGCTGCTTAGCCAGAAACCGTAACTGTGAATAAAAACAGCCATATAGCTTAACCGTACATCAGAGATTAGTTGAGGCTCCCTGTAACCACATTATATGCCTTTTAAATGTTTACTGTAGTTTACCACTACTTGGCAAACAAGGCCAGAATCGCACCAAAAGCTCATGTTGTCTTGCTCCAAACCAGAAAATGTGGTCATTGAGCATAAATGCATATTGCGAGCAGCGTGGGAAATGTTGTGGCAATATAACATCACCGGATTTATTCTCTTCCCAGATATCCACAACCCTTACAAATACTTCCTGTTGCTATTTAGGGTTTTGAGTCTTCATGTTTTTACAATCCATTGCTTATGGAAAAAAAAAATGTTTCATCTACTTATAAACAAACCATTTCATGTTTTTGTGTCCAGTGAAGAAAGGTCTTTGAGAGCAATATATAGACACAACTTGTTCTTTTTCATGGACTTGGATTCAGCATTATCAGATACTACATTTTAAACTCAACAATTGAAACACACAGGGGTAAAACTCACTATTCATTACAAAACTTTATTCTACAGCTGCAATTGTAAGATTTTAGATTACAAGCAAGTGTGTTCACAAAAGAAATGTGCTCAAGCTTGAAAGAAAAAAAAAAGAGTGCACCAAAAATGGTCATTTTGTGGAAGCAACACGAAAAGGCATTTTTCTCGTAAATAACCAATTGATGCCTTGGTATATTGAGTCCTTGTATTTGTTTTTGATTGGAAACACTCTGGAAATTAATTATGCACCATTTTCTTGGGCTTGGTCTCTTGTATACGAGTAATCGTTTCTTGCTCTCTTTCTCTTTCTTTCTCCCAGGTTTCAGGAGTATAAGGCACTGGAGATTCTGGTACGTCTGCTCACATACCAACCTGAAGAGGTACTTGTTAATGTAGTGGGGGCTCTGGGAGAATGTGCCCAAAAATCGGAGAACCTTGCCATCATCCGCAAGAGCAATGGTATCAAGCCTTTGGTCAACCTGCTCACTGGTACCAACCAGGCCCTTCTAGTCAATGTCACAAGGTCTGTGGGAGCCTGTGCTACTGACCCTGAGAACATGGCGTAAGTCTTACCTTTGATTGTAAATTTACAGCACTCTTAAATATGTCCTTTGCAAGTCAAATAAGAACGCTCGGTACTGTATAACTATGACAGATTTTCAGACAATTTTCACTGATTTTCTATTACCTAATTAACCTGGATCCTAAACAGTTGTCCTGAAACAATCCAACAGCTGACAATGCTCAGTGTCCAACCCTGGCCCTGTAATCCCTCATACTGTTGCCATTGGCTTGGTTTAGGATGACAAGGCATTGTTCTTGTTCTCTGTAAAAGATTTCATGTTCACCGCTTCTGCAGCAGATCCAACAGGCCCAGGGTTGCGCAGTTTGAACCGGCTCCACGCTCCACACATGCAGGGCGAGAGCCCTTAGCCCTGGTGCTGTAATTACAGGGCCCAAAGCTCTGTGTTTATTCTACCTGCTGTGAGACTCATAACTGTGGCCAGGGTGGAGGCCTTTTATTGTCTCAATGCGGTCAGTTTGTATAAGCTGAAAAGCACTTCTGACAAAGGCCATTTGGACTTGCTAAACAGAAACAGGCAGGAGAGCACAAGCACAGATGAGTATACAGAATGTCATTTTTAACTTTTCACTCTGTGCACTTGACTATACTGTATTGAGTGTCATGCAATAAAAAGACTGTGTACTGTGAAATAATAGCAAGAAATATCCTTCTATTGAGTTTCTCTCTCAGGCTGCATCCAACAAAAACAAACATACAATGCAACAAATGTATTCCAATTGGCTAACAAATAAGTGTTATGAACCAGCTCTCTTTAGTGAATGAAAAGCAAGCAGTGTATGAATAGTACAGCATGTATAGTTTCTTTCCTGAAACAAATTACTCTTATGAACGGTTCTTTTAATGATTAGTTCGGAAAGACAAGTTACTTGTTTGAACCAGTCTGAAACACTTCCTTGTATAATTTACTTGTAGAATTCCTTGCATATATAAGCATAATAAACATTATGAATTAAACGCACCCTAAGGAATCTGAATTAAATTGGAATTGAATCAGTATCTAATAAAATCCAATATATTCAAATCGATCAAATTCGAAAATGAATTGAAAGCTTGTGAATTGGATTCAAATCAGGAAATCTGTATCAATACTCAGCCCTAGAGGTGGCATATGGTTAACGAACAGAAAAATAAGTATTATTGTCTTAAACATATGCAAAGCACAAAACTGTGTAATTCACACATTCACAGAGATTTGAGTATTGGTCTTTTTGTATATTTAGCACATCTGACTCTCATTGCTTTTACAAGACTGTTATAGACTGCAGTCCCCTTCTTAATTAAGGCTGGACACAAATGAAGAGCGTTTTGTTCCCCTTCTCTTCGGCACCCAAACTCACACAGCCTTTGTCTGAAAGATTAATACGTTTATGGATGTGAGCAACCACAGTGGTGTAGTAAAAGTCCACAAAGCCTGTTTTTGAAGAAATAAGGTCATTCATTTCATTTAACTATTTGAGTGACCAAGAACTTCAGTGCTGAAGATCTGTGCTCTTGAAGAACATGTTTTCTCATGGAATCTATATTTAGGATTCGTCTTTTTGTTTTAATTTCCTTGTAGTTGTACAGAGAGTCTTTTTTGGATGTGTTTTCATTCCTTTGTGTTCCATGTTGATGGTTTATTTTGAGAATTAAGCAGAGTAGTCTGCAAAGCAATTAGCATAGCTTGTATTTGATAATTGTTTTCTTTTGTAGAACAGCATGTTCAGGCCTGTTTCTCAAATCAAGACCAGTACAAAGTATACATGATGGTCTCCCCTCCACATGGTATAAAATTATCTGAAAATCTCAAAATTATTGGTCAGTTTGAAAACACACTAATTGCCTTTTCAAAATCATTTATTGAAATATTTGATCTTTATTCATCAAATTCACTCCAAATGAATCTTCTATTGTTGGATTTGGTGCACAGATCCCAAACTATGAACTTCCACTGCTTCACCAGCCTACGGACTGATTTCGAAGTACATCCTACTGCTGTAGTGTTGAGTGCATCTTACCTGTTCAAGTGCAGGATTATGTACTTGAAGGATTTAGTGGCCTCTCAGGATCGCGTGGGCCTCTCCCTGTTATCATGCTTCTCAAACTGATTTATTTTGAGGATGGGGTACGCTTTGTGTTGAGATGGTTCTGACCAGTGCTTGGCCCAACCTCCGTTCACTAGCACCTCCCTTTGCGGCGTGGTTTAGCAATTATGACAGCATTGAATGTCGGCCTTGTCGCTGGATGCACACATGGGAAACAGGTTACATGTTATTTATACCTGACAAACGGACCGCACTGAAGAGTCATTTTCCCATGCTTCCCAGAGCCTGACTACATCCTTTAGTAGAATCATATCCGCAGCATGAAATACAGCCTGTTCTTAAGTAAACCTCACTCAGAAGCAGTGAAATATAGAAAGACTTGTCTCTGAGAATGTTTGACTTGGAAAACTGACTTTCTCTGGGGTTTTTTCCTCCTCCGAGTCGCCGTCAGGAACAGAGTTAAACGTTGCGCTCTGTTCAAGTGTGTGTGAATGTGTGTGTTTGTCCACAGTTCACTATAAATATCTGCACGGACCTCCTAAAAGAATTGTACGGGTCAGCTTTCGGCCAGGCTGATGTGAACATGTTTGAATGGAGTTGTTGGAAGGTTTGGAAGGTGAGCAGGGGGTACCAGCGTAAGGGACTGAGCAGGTGGGATGTGATGGGAAAGCCATGCTGAGCAGCTTTGTGATCTGCTACTGGAATGTTTTCATCATCACACCAGGAGAGTCTTCTGCAAGAGCCAAACTGAACCCTGAGAAAAACAGACATATAAACCATGTTGGAGTAAATGCATGAGCTTACACTGTACACTGCGTTGTAAACTAGTTTGTTGTATGCTTGGTGTGACATCTCAATATCCAGAAGTGACAAGTTGTTATTCTTCTCTCTCAGGATCATCGATCAACTTGATGGCGTACGTCTTCTTTGGTCTTTGCTGAAGAACCCCAATCCAGAAGTTCAGGCCAGTGCTGCCTGGGCCATCTGCCCCTGCATTGAAAATGCAAAGGTACATTTAATTATTCCCAGTTTCAAAACAGGTTAATTTTCCTCTGTTCATACCCGCAGTGTTTCACTAAACATACTGTTGGAGAGAAACCTCATATTATTGGCTGCCGCCGTTGTTGATACGCTAGTAGCGTAGTGTAGTTTGGTGATGCCAAGTGTGAAAATTAAACAGTAGAACACACTTAGTATTGTGCTATACTAGCGGAGGCAATGGGAGAATTAGTACCTGTATGGCCGAAAAAGGTCAGAAACCAGAAGACAGAAAGACTAATAACGTCTCTACTACATACACAAGGTGGAAAGAATTGATGACGGAAAAAAAACCTGAGTAGCGATGCACAAGTTGCTTCTTTTTTTTTGTTGGATAGTTAAGAGAATTCATTAGTGTATAGACCACACTCTAAAACTCACTAGAAGCAATGTAATTTGCATAAAACTTAGAGACTACATCGATAGATGGCAGTGCAACATTTAATTCCATTGTGGTATCGATACTTCAGGAACACGAAGAACAAGAGATGCTAACAAAGCAGTCAGTCTCATCTATATATAGATTAAATCTCATAGCTGGCACAGAACAAGTCTGCTTTCCTGAGCCTCTTGTGTAACGCATTAACACAAATGCATCATTGTTCCTCTAGATTATCAGCACAGTTACAAATAAAAGAACATTGTATAATGTATGTTTATTTTTTGTCTAAACAGTTTTCTGCTTCTCTCTGCAATAATTTCTTATTATTTATTCCTCTATGTAGCCCCCTGGCTGTGATGTGTGGCTAAAAACAATGCAGGTTCACTTCATGTATTGCAATGGTTCAGTAGCCCTTGTCGTGCACATTTAGAGAGAGAAGGGTTTAGGGGTTTAGAGAGAGTGAGGGTTAGTGGCAAGGACTATGTGAAATTATGTACCCATCCATGCTGGGAACCTGATCAGCCTCACAGCAGCAGTTATTTAGATAAAGCCCCATGTGGATTGAGTTAGCAGCTCCAGGACCAGATTTATGAGAATCATGCTTGAGGAACCACATCTGGGGGCTTCAAAATCCCTACCAGCACTCACAGCTGGTACTTACTATGAATCCTCTAGTGATTATGAGCTACTGTATGATTGTGCTTTGTTTCTTTACTAACAGAGGATGTTCGGCATGTAGCAAGTAGTGCTGTCTGCTTTAATGAAGACTGTGCTTAATTATCCCAAAGAATCAAAGTGTGGTTATATTAGCAATTTTGGCGAAATTTTGCAGCAAAAAAGGTTCATTGTTTATTGTCAGTAGTGTAGTGTAGTGCACAGCTCAAGCATCACTTTCAAACCAAGCACATTTATGATGGTCAACACAGCAAATCCATGTGACCAACTTGAGCCCATTGCGAAATCTGTGTCGGGAAACCTTTCACTCTCATATCAAATTACAGATCCTGTGGATTCCTATTGAAATGACTGTATTTTGTCATTGAAAAATTGTCAAACGCTTTAATAACCGTTTGCATATCTGCAGTCTAGCTCTTTAGCTCTTCCAGTTTCTCTCTTTGAATGATGAATACAGACTACTGCCACATGCTGGTATGGAGAGTTATTTCCACGCAAGCAGGTGCAGAACGTACGTGAGAATTGGCCGTTGACTGTAGTATTTATGGTATGTTCAAGCACAACAAGACAACAAGATGTGAGGTGACACCACAATCGGCTTTCGGCCACACTAGTTCTTTTATGTTGCTTTGGATAAAAAAAATCTGTAAAATGGATACATTTTAAAATGTTATACCTCTCGCTCACTTCCCTTAATGCTATAATATTTGTTGAGAGCAGTTCCCTCAATTTTATCTCTCAGATTCACACTCTCAGCATCTTGTTCTTCCCTTTTTTATCCCTCAGGCCTTTTCCTCTCCCTCTTTCAGCTTGGCTTACATTGGTTTTTGTAGACTGTTTGTGTTTCATCCGTTCTCTCTCTTTCTCCCTCACTCTTCCTCCCTCTCTGCATGTCTTACTTCGTGCTGTGTTTGCTGATGTGGAACTTAGTTGGGGATGTTTTTGTGGGCCCTGGGTTGAAAGGGTTCCTCAGTGACCCTCCGCAGCTGGTGGCTCTGCCATACTTCCTCTTCTGCTCCCGCTTTTCTCTCTCCCTCTCTATTTCCCAGTGTTCATCAGTATTCCTGTACTGCCATTTCCTGTGTGAGACACTCTGCAGATTCCTCCCCTCTCCTCCCTGATCTTTGCCCAGACACACTAAACACAAAGCTCATCCTTTGGCATGACTTTAGAGGCTTCTCTCTGATGCTGCTGTCTTCACTGCACTCTGCACACTTGACCTGTGCTGGGTCTCAGCTTCTCTTTCTGAGTCTGCAGGGTGGAAGGCTGATTTTTACTGTGCTGTGTACAAGGGTTTATTAGGGTTAAGCTGTGTTGTGAAATACAGGGTTATAGAGGAACAGATTTTATTGTTCTCAGGAGAACCCCAGAGGATTTCACTTACAAGAGGGTCGGGGACTTTAGACTTTGTTCTCTGGGTTAGGAGGATCCAATTCACACGGAGGTGAACTCAAGACATGGTTGTATCTTGTTGTACATGACTAGAACAGAAGCAGCAACATGTGGTACTCCATAATCATTCCACAATACAAGAAAGGCTTCCTTACCGAATGTTTGGCTTCATCTGATTCCAAAACCATAATGATATGCTTCTGTACTGTCAATAAAGATATCACTCTACTATTTTATAATTGTTCTAAACAGCCTGGTGCCATGCTGGCATGCTACATACCCTCTGGTACCACTGAAATGGCTGGACTAGAACTAAAAGAGTAGCTTAAGTTGCCATTTCTGTGCGACATGTGCGGGCATTTGTATTTTTAATGTCCACTCTTCAACTGTGGTTGGCCCTCTGCTGCCTGTCATGACTTTGGCATGAACTTCCATGTGACCGGAGACTTTTGCATGCACTCTATCATGGTGCCATCAAGCCTAAAACCAGCTCTGCTTTATTCACACACACTCATCTTTCTAGTGTGAGTATATTCTGTAGGTAGTGTGGACTGATTAAGTTTGACATGTACAGTGGCCAGTTGCATAAACTTTGCCACTATGTTAAGGCTGTGTCTTAAGAACTAATTTGACCAACTAGCAATTAGTAAAGATGTAATCAGTCTTAATTTTCTAATTCCAAATTAGTCCGATCTACCTTTTCATGTAACTGACTTTAAAAAGTTAGGACCAGTTTTGAAAAAAATGTTATGTCTAACTTGTAAGACTAGTCTTAGCGGTTTATTCAACCTGCCCAAGGTTTCCTGTGTGACAGAATAAGTATAGACTTGCTGAATCTCGAAGTCTGTGCCACATCCCAAAGCATGCTGGAGTGTCTCCTAGTATCATAAGAGAAATGTAGCTATTCTCAATAGTTCAGTGAATGATTTCACATGATAAAGCACAAAAATAGCATTCTCAGTCAGCAATTTTCTTGTGTATAAATACAATTCTTGACAATTTTTTGTTTTTTCTCTGTCTTTCAGGATGCTGGGGAAATGGTGCGTTCGTTTGTAGGTGGTTTGGAGCTCATTGTTAATTTGCTAAAATCACAGAATAAAGATGTGTTGGCCAGCGTGTGCGCAGCCATTGCCAAAATTGCCAAAGATGTGGAGAACCTGGCTGTTATTACAGACCATGGTGTGGTTCCCATGTTGGCCAATCTCACCAACACTGTGAGTGCCGCTCTAGCCATGTTTCACATCACAAATTCACATCTCTGGAATTGTCCTATAAGACCCTTGAAGTTCATACAGTCATTTCACAATAGGTGTCTTAAAGGCATTTTGATTTATTCTAATAAAGCCACTTTTGGAGAACTTGTATAGACACCTTGGGATATTAATGTACTTTTTCTGTTACTGAAAATAAATAGTAAGCATTTGTACAATTGTAAACATATTGAAAATGAGTAACTCTATTTACTTAGGTTTTCTCTTTGTCTCTCTCTTTGTGTGGATTTTGCAGGGGGATGATAAGTTACGGCGGTACCTAGCGGAGGCCATCGCCTGCTGCTGTATGTGGGGAAGTAATTGTGTGTCGTTTGGGGAGGCTGGAGCCGTAGCTCCACTGGTACGCTACCTTCGCTCAAATGACCCTTCAGTGCACCAAGCGACAGCCCGGGCTCTGTTTGAGCTGTCTAAAGACCCTAACAACTGCATCACCATGCATGAAAATGGAGTGGTCAAGGTATTAATCATACTTCATGTTAATTATATAACCTGTAACCAAAACCAATAATCTGCTTATACATCTCCTTTTATGCATTGCTAGCTGCTAAATCCTCTTGGTTGAGAGCTCTCTCCATAGCACAAGCAGAGTTGGCACACTGCAGCTTATGACATGTAAAAACATCACTGCTTTGAAAGGATGTATTTCAAACTATTTTCAAGCAATGAGGGTAAGAGAACAAGGCATGTTT
>RJVU01067793.1:1432151-1447601 GCA_003731715.1 Anabarilius grahami | reverse complement strand
AATTCAGTAGAGCAAACAGCAGTGTGTATACTGAGCTTCGCTCCGCCACCCCCCAGTTATCCCCTGTGCCCTAGCATGCCAGGGCTGCTGAGCATTGAAAGGCTGTTGCGCGGGGAACGGTTGCTCAGCAAGCTGCTGGGAAGAAGGAGCAGAATGTGACTGTGGCATGACTTTGGCCAGTGCAGACTGGTCTGGAGTGACAGAGCACTGCTGGGATACTTTTTGAGTGGCAGTTTCTGGAATCCACTCAATATGGCACTCAAATCAAAAGACACACTATGTTAGACAACAATGCCTTACATGGTCTTTAAAACTTTTGGTAATAATTGCTCAATTTACAAGTAACTAAACAGATTTATGCGTTAGGTGTGATGTAGGTTTTTATTGTAGTGCTTACAGGGTTATTTGGGGAAAAATTCTCTCCGCTAATGCCAAAAATCAAGCATTTCAAGATGTGGCTGTTTGAGTGACAGGTCTAGACTGCAGCAGCTAAACCTAATGCTTCAAAAACACTTTACAATTACTGCATTAACTAACATTAACTAACAATGAGCAATACATTTGTTACACTATTAATCTTTATTATTAGTTAAAGTGCCCCTATTATGCTTTTTCAGATATTACCTTTCATGCAGTATGTAATATAGCTGTTTGTGAATGCAAAAGGTCTGAATAGTTTTGAAGATCAAAGTGAACAACAAATTTAAACAAAGTTTGTAACACAGTTCGTATATACGGGAAGGAGGAGGCGGGAACCGGCGAACGTTCAACATAAGTTTTAATTTCAAAATAAACACAGAACAAAACGAAAGTAATGCCGGCAGACCCTCACGGACGTCTGCCAGCCACACAAACATAATAAAACACAAAATGAAGTCCAGGCCTGGTCCTCTCTCGTCCTTCACTGTCGTCGCTCCTCCTTTTATGCCCCCGGAGCTCCTCCGTGAGAGACTCGAGGCCGGCGCGCCTCCCAGGTGGAGCTCATTAACTCTCGTGCCACCGGCCTCGTGCCGTTCCCTCACGGCTCTCGCCCGCCCTGGTCGCCACATACCCCCATCGGCCCTCGCAGGCCGGGGGGTACTCCCGCGACTGCGCTTACTCCCCCCCCGGGGCCTGTCTCGGCGGCCGCAGCACCTGGGGGTAAGGACAGACGAGACGAGAGAAAGGAGACGGAAGCAAGGGGAGCGACAGAACGAGAGAAAAAAAAATTCTGGGTCCGGTTCCCAGACACACTGCCGCTCGGTCCTCAGCCTGCCAAGAGGCTTTTCCTCGCGGTGCCATGCGATGGCACTGGACGCTCGGTGGACGGCCCGATCCTCGACCGCCTCCTGGCGGCCGGCGATGGCTCCTCCGGCTGAGGGCAGCCGGCAGCTCCTCCCCTGTCCCCTGCTCCTCCCCTTCATGGCGGACGGTAGCAGGCTCCGGCCCACGGCGGACGGCGGCGACTCCTCCGCTCCCTCCTGGACGGCAGCCACCCCACCTCGTCCCAGGAGCACGGCATCCGGGTCTCCGTCCTACCTTTCACAAGGCTTCAGTACCACCGCCTTGGGCAGCCTCTCGCGGTCTTCACTCCCGCGCTGCCCGAACTCCGCAGTACCGCGATCCCCCTCAGCAGCGAGGGCTCTCCGACAGCATGTCCCTCCTTCCTCCCGGGTTTCGGCACCAATGTAACACACTTCGTATATACGGGAAGAAGGAGGCGGGAACCGGCGAACGTTCAACAAAACTTTAATATAAAATAAACAAAGAACAAAACGAAAGTAATGCCGGCAGACCCTTGCGGACGTCTGCCGGCCACATAATAAAACATAACGTAAAATCCAGGCCTGGTTCTCTCTCGTCCTTCACTGTCGTCGCTCCTCCTTTTATGCCCCCGGAGCTCCTCCGTGAGAGACTCAAGGCCGGTGCGCCTCCCAGGTGGAGCTCGTTAACTCTCGCGCCACCGGCCTCGCGCCGTTCCCTCACGGCTCTCGCCCGCCCTGGTCGCCACAAAGTTATTGTCTCCCAAAAGAAACCGATTCTGAACTGCCGAAACGAGTCGTCAGTAATACCAGTCTTACTTCCGTAACGTTCATACAAAACAATGTAACACATTTGCATAATGCCAGCCTATGGTCTTCATTGACCATTTATTGAGTGCACCTCAATAAATTTGAAATATACACATAGGATTGTTGATGGACATACGCTTTTTAATGCTGTAGAGGAATTACAATTGCAACATCTCATAATGTCAACAAACTGAGTAAAAACTTACCACTGAGAAATGTCCTGCTCAAGTTGTCATTGCGATGGAGGTTCAGGTTGAAAAACTAGTTCTTCCATTGTTTCATGCGACTTGCGCTCAAATTGATATGGTAAAATCAACGCCAACGTTACTGTCTTTACAGTGAATCACTGAGGATTTAGGAAGCCTCTGGAGCTGGAATTCAGTTATGGTAATGGGCATTTTGTTTCCGAAGTAAGTGGTTGACTAATCGCATCTGACCAATCAGAGCAGAGCAGCTCTTGGAAAGGCAGGGCTTAGAGAGACTGAATCTTCGAACGAGTCGTTTTTTTGAGAAATGAGGTGATTTGTTACAATTAAAGTATACTTAAAAGGAAACTTTTATACACTAAAAAGTGAGCCAATTTAGTCCCAGGTATTATTGAAATAGTACACTTACAAGTATACTACTGGTACATTGATATTAGTATACCTACTACATAAAGTATACTTATATAATGTGTAAATATATAAAGTGTACCTTTAGGGGTACAATAGCTTGTCACCGGTGCAGTACCCTTAAAGGGACATCTTTTACATTATTTTCTCCAAAATGTTTATAGTAGTACTAGTACCAGTTACAGATTACTACTCAAAATGAACAACTATGCATCTTTTAGAGGTAGATAAGGATGTCCCTCCAGTGACGATCTGCTGTACCTCTAGAGGGGTGTCCAATCCTGCTCCTGGAGGGCCACTGTTCTGCAGAGTTTAGCTCCAATCCAAACTGAACACACCTGAACCAGCTAATCAAGGTCTTACTTGGCATATTAGAAACTTCCAGGCAGGTGTGTTGAAGCAAGTTGGAGCTAAACTCTGCAAGACAGTGTCCAAGTTTGGATACTCCTGCTCTCTAGAGGTACTATTTTTGCACATTTTTTTTCCTGACAGTACAAGTCTAAGAGGTCTTTTATAGCCTAAACCAATAACCTACATTTACTCAGACTGGGCTAAACCTAGACCCAAGATACTCTCTATCTGACGAATGTGCTTGCAGTTAACACTAGTGAACTACGTATTCTTCAATAAAAGATGTATGACATTTTATTTTTGCCATGTACACTGTAATTCATTTTAGAAGAAAGAAAAGAAAAAAAACATGTTTTGCCAATATTCAAATTTAACCACATTTTGCTTTCTCAATGTGATTTTCACATGAGAAAACAGTTTGAGAGCTCATACATACAGTTAAAAAGCCTCCCCCACACCCCCAATAACAACTGGATATAAATTATGAGAGTGGTTGTCGTGTTGCAGCCAAATATTTTTTCCCATGTTCCTTTAATGGTGTTCTGTAGTCTGATGTGCTGGTGCAGTGAATGTGGTTCAGCTCAGCCCATAATTGGAGGCTGGACTGAACTTTGGGTGTTCCAAAAGAGTAATGTCCAATTTGCAAAAGTCGTTAAGGCGAATGTTTTTTTGCCCGGTTCAAGCAATGACAAAAACTGGACAGCACAGTGTTTGTGTCTGTGTGAATGCATGTGTCTGCATGTATTGTACCAACCAGCCATTAATTGTGCCCTCATTACCTTTTTAACTTGTTCTGACTGATGTATTTTATGCTTCTACCTGAGCACAACCGTACATTTAAAATATGATATATAGGCTAATGTGACAGAAGATGTGTTAAAACAATATTTCCTACCATTGTAAATGGGTTTCGAGAGAGAGTTTATCGGGGAACGGTGTCTGCACTGCAGTCTAATTTATGAAGGGGTGTAAAACTCAAGACTGTCTCTTGCTATTATTGCAATCGTATTTCAGAGTCAGAAGCTCTTGTACACCCAACAGCTTAGAGCTGTAATGATTTCCTTCGCTCTTTCTCGCTTTGCATGCTGTGCCCTCTTAGACTTATGTTCTGTCTGTAACTTTGCTGCTTGACGTTCTTAATGGTGTAGAACTCAGTCCCCTAAGCTTTAGCAAAGGAAATTAAGCATTGAGAAGAAAATATTTCACACTGGAAAATACATTAGAGATGGTCTCAGCACCCTCCAGCCTCTCCAAATTCTGCCTTTACACTTTTTACACACATTATTTAAACTAAAAAAAACAACACTTAATATTCAATTTGAATATTTCATAAAATATGAAAGAACATTTTAAATTGGTTCTGAAACAAAAGCCTTTTGTGATTTTTACAAGTGTTACACCTCGAAAAACAGACGTATGAAAGTTCAGCCCACTTGGGAACTAATATGGCTAGGACACATACACACATTCTCTTTGAACACTGTTCAACATGTTGTGTCTATGAGCGTCCTGTAGCATGTCAATTAATCATGCTCCGTTTGATTTGACACGTACGCTCAGTATCTCACAGCTTTCATTCGGATGTGCCTCGTTGTGGCTGATGCTCAGAAAACTTTTCATCCGGTCTCTCTTTCCCTCCAGCACACCGCCACAGCTTTGCAGATTGTTTGTTGAAACCATAAATCCCCGCAGACAGCTTTAGCTAGATTTTTCTATTAAAGAACCCCTTTCATGGGCAAAAATACCTTTGCGAGACAAATTACAAAATTCGAACTGTAATTATCAGCCATTTTCATCAGAGAGGATTCCAACTGGTGTGAGTTGCCAGATCCTGGTATGTTTTGTGCGGCTTAGACTGTAATTTTTGTGGACTGCGAACCTGCGCTTGCCATGTGTGGAAGTCCTCTGATGTTGCTACTGTCCTGAGCCTGTATGTTTTCCCTCCTGTCCTGTTTGTTTTTGAAGAAAAAAAAAGGTGTACGTGCAAATGAGCATAAATGTGCAAAATAAAAAGATCATGATTCAACCTCGACCTGTAGAAATATTCCATACGTTTCCTTTTAGTCATGGTCTGTGTGTAGCAGGTTAAAGCTGCTGTGAATATGGCAAGCAGATGACGTCCTTATACACACTCAGGCTATTCAGTCTCCCTTCTCTCTTTCTCTCTCTCTCTCTCTCTGTCTCTCTCTCTCTCTCTCTCTCTCTCTCTCTCTCTCTCTCTCTCTCGCTGGGCGCTCTGATCTGGCTACTGTAGCATGTGTCTGAAGTTTGCAGTGTTTTATGTCTTGAAACAGCATGACTCGATCCTCTGTTTCGTCTGAGGTGAGGAATGCAGGATATCTCAGGTGTGAGAGTAGAAAAAGGTTTAAGAGATGTGTTCAGATGACATGAACAGCCTTAAAAGACTTTAGGGCTTTTCACACTTGAAATAGTTAACCCTGGGTCATTCTAAACCCTGGGTATTCATAAGCTACCATTTCACACATACATTTCTAAACCCTGGAGTTAATGTTCTTATTTGCATATTTGCAGTGTCTATCAAGTTATACTGGATGGACTTTTCGGAATATAAAGGTAAAAATGAAATGGTCTTTTCTTAACTCCAGTAGTTGCGTTTTCTGTCACCATTTGACATTTTTCCCCTACTGTACAGCATGTGGTGTTTGTGACTGTACAAGCCACGTGAATATGAGGCACACAAGTGAGTATCTGTTGCTAAGCATCTAGCCGTAACATTCTAATACTGCATTGTTTCACACTCTACAAGTTTGGCATTGCAATGTGGGGTTAACACCTGCTCTGTAGCAGGGTTTCATAACCCTGGGTAAAAAGCAGCGCTAACCCCACTTCTAAATTTCATATGGGAAACATTCCATTACCCAGAGATAAAAGCAGGATTTTGAACAATAATACCTCAAGGTTAAGAGCAAAAAAATGCCTTTTCTTGTTTAATTTTCTTGCGTGAAAAGCCCTTTTCTTGTTTCTTAGTCAAGTCAANTTTACCTCAGGGACACTACAGTGCACTGTCTGAAGCGAAACTGTAGACGGTTGCATGTTTACAATTTTCTCTCTAATATTGTCAATCTTGCAAGTAAAGAAGTTCATAAAGTCATTACTGCTGTGCTCTTTTGAAACGTCAGCAGTTGAATCTCTGTTTCTAGTTAATTTAGCCACTGTGTCTTAGCAAGTCATAAGAATAAAAAAATAAGGGGGGCAGCCTGGAAAAGGATGCAAAGGGTAAGGCTCAGGAGAAATGCAACCCAAAAGAGTAAATGGAAAATAGTAAAAGAAAGGGAAAAAGAGATGCATCTTCTGTTGCTATTAGATTTCAATTCATTGTACTATACTTCAGTTGTAATGTCCATTTTGCTTGGAAGAAATGGTATCTCTACTAATGTGTAAATAATACAGTTTCAGGCCAGTGTTGTTATCGTTAACTAAAACTAAAACTAATAATTGAAATTTCATCTTTGAAATTAATCTTTATGTTAATTTCAACATTTACATGATTAAAATCAAGAGTTGTATTTGTTAACATTAGTTAATACACTGTGAACTAACATGAACAAACAATGAACTGCTGTATTTTTGTATTGTTTATTTGGGTTTGTGTGTTTATTTTGTGTGCAGATCACAAGAACAGTTCCTCAGGCCATTTAGGACACAAGCCATTTAAAACTGTGTCCTATAGTATCCATCAGTGGTGTAAATGGAGAAGGAAAGTGCAATATGTAGTAAAGAGTGAGGGTAGAGGACGAGTACAAGGAGAGGCGGGTGGACGGGTGGCTTTTCTCCTCAGGAAACGGCAGCTTACCGCTGCTGCACTTAACACCGCAACACCTACATGCGTGACATAGTATGTGTGTGCAAGCATGCGTACATGTGTGAGAACTTATGTACATGTGCTTGTGCTGAAAGAGAAGCCTGGGAAAACATGCTTTCGCTCTACCTTTCTGGAGGTCAGGATCCTCCCGCCCTTGCGGCGTATAAGACAGAAGAAAGTCTTAGAGGCTTTCATTCATTTTTCAAACATGAGGCAAGTTATCATGTTACTGAGGTTTGGGAGTATTTAACAAGTGGACTATTATAGTCTGTTCAGAAACCAGCTGGGAGTGCAGAGAGGGGCAGGGGTAGACAGAGAGCAGTGCTTATCTGAGGCTCCGCTCCAGGCCCTAGGAGCCCCTGTCTGGCCACGGCTGAATAACACTCTATGAGTTCTGGCAAACGGTGGCTGACCCTGTCGCGGGCATCCTCCGACTGCTCACAAAAGCAGCTTGTCTGAACGTGCTGGCATGTTGCTGCGGCCTCGCGCTTGCATCCGTTCGCCTCTTCGAGGTGTTTTAGGATCTATATTAAAAACAGCAAATCCAGCTGAACATGATAACTGATACATTCATACTGCTGAAATTATGTGAAGAACTTGGAAGCGGTTTTAACAAATAAAGACTCTACAGGAGGAGAGATGCTATCGAAGCTGTTGTTTTCCCAGTTTTATAAGTATGTCAGTTCAGTTCAGCAATCTGGTGGAGCTCACAGATAGAATATTAGTCTTTCTATCTGTTTATTCTTCACTATTGAACTTTTAGCAGGGAATTCTGGGAATGTCTTGCTTGTCTGTGCCTTGGCTCAGTGTTGTCTATATAAACTTGGTGTGTGTGTGTGTATAACATGTAAAGAGTTTGAACTTTACCCTAACACAATTTATACTGATACTTACAGCCTAATCCAAAAGCACTAATACTGTTTTAGACCGAATTCTAGGAATGTACTGTACTTTATATTGGTGTCATGTTGGTTATTGGTCAGTATTAGAGTTTTTTGTTGCACTTTATTTTACAGTACATGCCCTTACATGTACTCGCAGTGTACTTACCTAAGGGGGGGGGGGACTGCAGAACGAGAGATGGGACACAATACAAAACTGCTCAAAAGAATATCACTGGAATGAAGGGTAATGACTGAGCAAGATCTTTAGGACCGGCATTAATAAGCTTTCCAGCACTGGAGAGAGCTAAGTGGGAAGGCCTGAAAACAGACACTGAGGCTTCTTTGATTCCTTATCATATAAGTAACACTGAGTTTTGATTGTCTGAAGCTGCTGTGCTGTTGGCGATTAGCAACAAACTCTTGTTTGTATTTACTCTTTTGTACTGTACGTTCATTTTTTGTGCTTCCTTGTTGTTCGTTCATCATCAGTGCTTTATTTTTCGTGAAGCATTTTGTTGCGCGTCAGCTGTGATAAACAGACACCCACTCGCATTGCGTGTGTAACAGTGGCCAGATAGTGAGAGTTTTGCAGTTAAACTACTGCACATGATGACTGCTAGAGAATGAGGTGTTTAGCGTCATTGGTAGTGCACTTGCCTCGCATGCAAGTAGTGATTGGGCCGGGATTCGAGATTGACTCGGAGCGGGGTGGTTAGGATTGGAGTGTGAGTTTTGGAGGTGGAGTAATGAAGAGAGGGGAGGGTTTGTTTGGGTTGATTTCAAATATCAACAGTGTTCAACAACGAATTTGAGAGATCATACAGCACCTTTAAATTGACTGATTTAGGTTTTTTTGTTTTATTTTTATTCTAGTTTACTATCAAATTTTAATATTGGCCTTTTATTGGTTATTGGCCATAACATGAAAATAATCATTGACTCACAGTATTTCTATCAGCCAGAATTTTAAAATTCTGAAATGCTCAATAAGTGAACAGACTGTATTTAATATAATTATTAATTAATTTATTGCCAGTATATTTGTATCAAATCAAAAAGACCCGGGATTCTTGGGAGTCTGATTTCAGAATCAGAATCAGAATCAGAAAGAGCTTTATTGCCAGGTATGTTGTTTACACATACTAGGAATTTGTTTTAGTGTCAGAAGCTCCACAGTGCAACAGAGTGACAGCGACAAGACAAGACACATAATAAAAGGAATAAAATAATAATATACGAATTTACAAGATAGACAGTGCAAAAAAAGCAAAAAACAATATATAATATAGACAATTGTATGTGCAGTTATGTGTGCAAATTTGAAGTATAAGTAAGTGTTTTAAGTAAATAATGTGTAATAGTGTTGTGTGTTCCATGTTTGTCAAGTGTATTTGACAAAGGCCTTCTTGGTAAAGTAAAACGTCTGGCCTAATTGTGCTGGGATGTACTGGATGAGGCTCAATTAATGACCTCCTATTGGTACTGCAGTGAGGGACACGCATATACCAAACAGATTTCGAATACTTGTTGTTCCAGTGTGTTTTCCCACAGTTTGTGTTTATTTAGATTTATGAACAACTCGCCACTAATCTTTGTGTCTGTTTCTCTCCCTCCCTTGACAGAAAGACAACTGCATTGTACCATGTTGTATAACTTAACCACAGTGTGGCATTGGCACAAACTCTACCCCTTGGGTTCACTTTGTGTGACAGTATAATAAGTAACTCTCATTGTACAATAGAAGGAAACATTTTAATATGTAGCCAGAATGTTCTGGTCTTTTTTAGAGTCAGGGAACCCATTTTTGAGAACACGGATCAAAAGAGGCACGTTACACAAGGCTGAAGTGGAGGGATCTGATATGACCTTTGATCTGAGAGAGGGTTCGGCCAAACTGTGTGGTTTAGTACATGGCCAAATGTTCAGAGGAGAGTTTATAAACAACTACTAAACCTGTTCATTACTGTAACAAACACAATTCCGCTAATATACTCACTCACAAAAACGTTCTGTGCCATATTCTCACTTTCTACCTCTTACCTCTCTCAACATAACTAAACACACGAACACACTGATATGTGAGTTAATGAGCCGGCGCAGTGCTCTGCCATCCAGTAGGCAGCGAGCCTTGGCAGCCGCAGGAGCTGTAAACTCCTCTGGCAAAAGTCTGCAGTGTGCAAACAGTTGCATTTATAGCTTAATAACAGATTAGATGTCTCCTTCAAGCCCCAGGAAAGAACTGCTTGTAAGAGGCCTTCGTGAATGACTGTTATTGTAGCTATGTGGTTTTCGTTCTGTCTAATGAAAGGAGAATGTTGGCCAGCGTTTTCATTATTGGATTGTTATGATGGCTGTTTCTGACATGTTCCTCTCTCCGTCACAGCTCCTGCTCGTCATGATCGGATCCACGGACGAGATTCTACAGGAGGCAGCAGCCAGCTGTGTGGCTAACATTCGACGCCTGGCGCTGGCCAATGACAAGGCTAAATATGGGTAAAAAGTGACCGCAAGCAACACAGATATAATCTTCCTCCCAATCTCAAACAAATTTGTTGCCCACTTTGGTACTTTTTACCCCCCGGTATCGGTATAAAAGGATCAGCTGTGACGACCAATGTGTGTTTATTTATATTTTACTTCAGCTCTGTAATAATAGGAAGCATTTAGCCAAAGCTAAACATGTCTTTAATTAATTATTTGGAGTCCACATAAATCTGGCTCACCCTTGTCTCAGTTTTTTCCCTCAATTTCCTCATCACAGGATCTAATTTAACAATAACAATAAATGCTTTCTTCTTCTTTGTGTGTACACACCAAATGTTCCACAGGTTGCATTCTCTGAAATGGTTTAGAGCATGAATACAACATATTCACAAATGCAGCAGGTAATGATGTCCACATGTCTGAATAATAGGCACATCTTCTGATGTGACTTTTGTTTAAAAAGTTCATGCCACCTTGTAATTAAAGAATGCTTACTGATTAAAGCAGAAGCACTCACCATACTTTCTTCCTCTTTCACATGCTCATAAACACAACAGTTATGAAGACTGCATACACAAACATTTAGAGACAATAAAACCAACAAAACACACTTACACACATGATTTGGTGATAGTTTCAAGCAGACAAAGACAGTCCCATTAATGTGAAAGATTGCTCATAAATTCAATCAATGGTGACGTGAATGGGCACAGTGCTTGGAGAACTTGGAACAGTGCAGTAGCAGGTCCCTTCTGAGTAAATATGATTTTGTGCATAATTGACGTGCAGCAGTTCCCTGATGAGATGGAGTATTTTACGTTATTATTTGTTATTGAAAAAATATGGTGATGGCTCCTCTCAATGTCCTCATTAATTTTGCCTGTTAAAAGTAGGAGCGTGTATGAGGAAAATGAGACCACCTCAACAGTACAGCAGCAGCGTGCCTTCTGCTCAGACAGACCCATAAAATGTAATCCTTAAAAATAATCATGTTTTATATTATCGGCATAAATCCAATGTCCAGTACTTTCTCTACCAGATATAATGAACGCAAAACAACAAAACAAGCAAATATACAAGTACGCAAACTAGTGGAACAAGCAGTGGAAATTTTTCATATAACATTATATTTGACTTAAATGTCAATGCTGCACTGTAAAAGGTTTTTACCTGATCTGAACCTGATTCTTAACTTTAGTTGGTGTAACCTACAGTAGATAGGTTGATTCAACTATATTAATATTTATTACTAAAATAAAGTCGTTACCTTCAGATTGTTTCAAGCAGCTTTAAAGTGATAAACAGGAAAATAATGATCTATGGTGCAAACATAATCCGATTCTAGCGTAAATCAGCTCTAAAAAAGACAATATAGTGACATTATTCAGCTCAAATCAGCTCAGTGTTGATTCAGTTCAGTTCAATAACTGTGTAAAGTTCATCAATTATGAAATTAGTTTAATTCAGCTATTAAGCAGCTCTACAGTGGGTGATTTCATCACCCTGCTCAGTTCTCATTCAATAGTGTCAGTGCAGAGTCAAATCAGTAATATTACCGATTATTAATTTAGATATTACCACATTAAGTAACATGGTTTGTCAATAGTTCTGTTATTATAAATATGTGAAGATACATATTTTGCCCCTCAAACTGATTTGTGAACCAGATTCCTCATTTAGAGGGTACACATCTATGTATCCATCTTTTTCATTATATATTACAGTGTTTACCTTTCGCAGAGCATGCATGGAATGGCTTGGGGGTCCCATAAAATATAAGTATCTAAAGATAAAATACAAGTTTTTCAAATGTATTTTATGTTTTTAAGGTACAGAATGTCATTTGTCTACTGAGCAACAAAAATGGTTTACAGGCACAGGTGTCATGGGTATGCAGGGACGAGCAGAGTTGATGATCTATTAGCAAGCAGTTTTTATTCCATAGACTCACAAAGATAATCCAAACAGGAAGCCGATGGCAATAATCCAAACATGAAGAAATAGGAAACACAGGAGATTCAACAGCTTTACATTAAGATGTAAAGACAATGACCAACAAGCAAGGACTGAGGGGCTGTTCACACAAAACCATTTTCAACTAAAAACTGAAAACTTTTTATGCATTTTGGCAATTCATTTACATGGCAGTGGCATTTTGGTGGCCTGAAAATGCTAACTTTTGAAAATGGGTTTCAAAGTTGTTATTTCCCTATAGCCACTATAGGGAAATAACAAGAAGAATATCAAAGTGCAGTAAACTGTAAAAATAAGGTGGATAGGCATGCGCAAGGCGAGTGCTCTGTAAAAGAATACGCATGTACGCATTACAAAGTGACTTCGCCAACTACTTGTCTGGAATGCGTAATACAGCGCTTTTATCACATCATTGTCATGTAAACGTACCCTGAAACATAGGGGTATAAATTCACTAGGTAACGAGGCTAACAAGAAATAGGTTAAGGTGATTTAGTCATCATGGTAACTAATAAGGGAAACTGTGGAGACAAAGGCAAACAGGAACAAACCACAGTAAGAGAACACAGGCACAACAAGACAAAAGAATTTCAAAATAAAGTCCTGAAACATTAACAGGGGATTGATGACAGAACACACCCCACCCCCACCCCCACATTAAGGATGCCGAAAGCTCCATAAACTGGTCCAGGAGGGTGATGGTGTTCAAGTAAATTCATTAGTTAACATGAGCCAACAATGAAAAATATCTCATAATTTATTAATTTAAGTTTATATTGATTTCAATATTTACTAATACATTATTAAAAATATATGTTTTATATTTTTGCGGGAGGGAGCAGGACGGCATCTTGCGGAAGCAGGACAAAAAAAAATTAAATTTCATGCAGACATCTACATCAGAAGACTCTTAAAGTCATTGGCCACAACCGTCACATGACGTCTAAGTGAAATCAGACCCACATTTGTGACGATATCCAACTACCAAGAAATCACATTGCTGTCTTTCTACAGTAAATGTCATTTAAAGACAAAGTAGGAGACAAACGGAACTGAATATTTGAATTTTTGAAATCAATATCGAGCTTGATTACAACTGATTTCCTGTGGCTCCGCATTTGTCATACTTGATTCTCCTGTGTTGAGTCTATCATATATGGCTAAGTGCAGTTTACTTCAACTGACTATAAACTAAGAGACTCTAAATGAGAATCATTGTCTTCTGAGTATACGACTCTGATCACCAAAAATAAATAAGGCCTTTTTAAACCCAAGCAGTGCAGATGTTACAACCGCTACCCTTCTTTTTTACTTCCCCCCTTCATCCATCTCTGTCTCTCTCTGTTTCTCTCTCTGAGGTTGATGACTAGTAGGACATGCCTAACTAACATCATTAAACAAATGTTGCATGTCTGACTGAAGGACAGGAATTTATGGGATGGTGAGTTGAGGACAGAGGACGTTTAAGTCATTGGGATGAGAATTAGTGCTCTAGCGTCTGTCTTCCTGCCCTGTCAGCTCAAAAGTGCAGACCCTTCTCAACCACTCTGCCTAAGCATGTTCAAGACTCAGTTCACTTCTTATCCACCCATACTTTTGTTTTTAAAATTGCTGATAGCTACCTGAGATCTGAAGTTTTTTTGTCACTTTGAGCGAGAGGAAAAGAAACATGGATCTCAAAGTATCCTGAAAGCGCTTTACTTGTGCAAACTTCTTGTGGATCTGTTATTTGATCACAGAAATTATTCAAAGCTAATAAGAGGTTTTGTCACCACACACACACAATTACTAGTTGAGCCCTTAATATTTGGAAATCAGTGGAGAGGGAAATACGCTGAGAAATGTTGCGGTCATGCTTCACCTAAACCTCCATCTCTGCCCTCACCAAGAAATATGACCTCATCAAAACAACCAGAAACCTTTTCCTTATTAGATTTTGATTGAATTACGTTGAATACAGTTACAATTTGTATAAAATCATAATTCAGTGTGTTTACTTAAGGTCGTGCTGGGATGGAGCGGTGTAATGCAAGTGCGTGCGCATGTGCTATTTTTTGTAAAAATGAAACGCGTCTGTTTGAAGTGGAAGGTTCCCGCAGCTCCCTAGGCAGTGGGTTAGAATATTTCATAAAGAAACTAATGACTAGTAAAATGTTCTTCCAAATATCAGAAGTGGCTTTGTTTTCCCTTCAAGAGGACAAGAAGGCTGTGTTTTAATATAAAGCCAAATGGGTAGCAGAGCATCACGGCTGTGAAAATACACTCGAAGTGCGTGCTCTCTTAGTACTCAATCCAAAGATCTGGACTAGCTTTTTAGTTGTTGTTTTTTTTTGGGGGGGGGGGTTACACACATACATGCACTAGTTTGCTCAGTATGTTGCAACAAACTGTTAAGTTTCTGTTCTTTTGTGGTCACAAACCCTCAAAATGTAATACGCTCTCAAAGGTTAAATATGTCTTGTAATGCCTTTGCATAACTAGATGGTTTTGGTTTGCTCACTCACTCTCTCCTTATTGCTCCAGTTCCCTCCCTCTGTCTCTTTTTCTCTTAAATGGTTTAACTGCCTCAAATGAATTCTGACATTCCCATCCATAAAGTGTAAATAACTAGCTGGCTTAACAATAAATAAACAGAAAAATGAGTGTGCAAATACCGCAGTGTCTGGGTCTGCTTTCAGACCTGTCCCCTATAAAGAGCTCAATGACTTTAATAAAGACTGCATTGGTACTGACAGGCCATGCTTGTAGTACTTTATAGAGTACACAAATTTATTATAATAGGAAAAATCACCTGTAGTACGGTATCAACCACTGGCATAGGAATTATCTGAAAATTCAGCCTCTCTTCACAATAAGAACTTTTAAGAATATGTGCTTTTTAATTAGTTAATTGAAAGCAAAACAACTTAACCTTCTTAAAATTATATCTTACTAAAATGTAAAATTTTGTTTTTATCTGTTTAACAGCATTAACTTATAATAAGCAAAAAAAATTAATAATCTTTTTACTAGATTGCATTGTTAATTGCTTTTCTGTGTTGCACATGCCAGGAAGACTGTTGGGCTTATGAATATTAATCACATTTTCTGTATTCGCCTGAATTGATGCTAAATCAGAATGTGGGCGGTGCCTGCTAGCTAATGGGATTACCACTTTTGCATTATATCTGCCCATTGCCAAAGCAACCAAGCCGACAGAGGAATAAAGGCTTTGTTTACTACCTTTCTGAATTAATTCTGTTTTTTTTTTTTAACAAAACAGTTGAGCG
>RJVU01067793.1:1417612-1432087 GCA_003731715.1 Anabarilius grahami | reverse complement strand
AGAGAATGCAAAAATGCATACTTCTATACTATATAGGAGGTGAAAAACAGTATGTGAAGAGTAATATGTCCAAATTCACAGTATTCATAAAACAGTAGGCAAAAAACTGCCTAAAAAACTAATACTTCTGGCGAGATTCTGAAGTGCACAGAAAACAAACACTTTACTATCCAATGAGTCCACGAGAGAGGATTTGTGAATGTCAGTGAAGTGATGCAAATGACGCTGTAGTTCACATGAAAAATGACAGAGCCATTCACTTGTTTTGTTCCTGAATCAGTGATTTGAACAAATCGTTTGAGTAAATGATTCAATGACTCACTCATAAAAACAGTTATCTATACCACCTACTGGCTTAACAATATAACCTGCAGAAAAGTCAAAGCACAATTATTATATCATATTATATTATATTCTATATTTGTAGCGCCCTCTTCCTGTCTTTCCTTGAATTATGTAGGACAGCGCACAAGGTTCGATAAATATGTGCCTAAAGAAATGTTGAAGTTATACTCAAACAAGATTAACTTGTCAAGAATAAAACTCTTGGATAACAAAATGTAAAGGATTCAATTAGAATAAAATCAGAATAGTCAAAAGTCAAAATACCTCAAATGAAGAAATGTTCTGAATGTGAGATAATCACATTGGCTTTGAATCACAAAGTGACGCAATATCGCACCAGTAAGGCTATACATTGGGTGACCAAATTACAGAATTGGTCTCTGTATCAAATACCCCTTAGCATGATTTGATAAAATAACTCACAAGGAGAATCAAAATGTCACTCTGAATATTCACAGTTCTTGAGTGCACTGAAGATGTAACACAATATAGGAACGAATATTAAATGCTGTGAGCCCACACACACACAAGTTTTTCACAATCCACCCCGTAGCAGGCCTGAGACGTTGCTGGAGTACGTGGTGGCCTTAGAAACAACAAACTGGCCCCTTCACTCTCCTGTGTGCATTCTCGGAAGATGGGCCACAGATTCCTACCTTGTAGCCTGTTTGCTGCTTTTGACAGTTAACCACCAGATCCTCTTGTCAACCATCATGACGAAGGGCATCTCAGGAACCGCACTCCAATGGTTGAAGTCTTACCTCTCAGGTAGGTCCTTTTTAGTGTCTTGGAGGGGTGAGGTGTCTAAGTCACAACATCTAGCTACTGGGGTGCCCCAGGGCTCAGTGCATGGACCACTTCTCCTCTCCATGTACATGTCATCACTAGGATCTGTCATTCAAAAACATGTTTTTTCCTATAACTGCTATGCTGATGACACACAACTCTACCTCTCATTCCAGCCAGATGACCCGACAGTAGCTGCTCACATCTCATCCTGCCTGACAGACATTTCTTGATGGATGAAGGACCGCCTCCTTCAACTCAACCTTGCAAAGACAGAACTGCTTGTGGTCTCTTCATTACAACTTCTCTATTCAGGTAGGTTTGTCAACCATAACTCCATCCAGGACAGCCAGGGAGTTATGATTGATGATCCATTAAATTCCACAGACCACAACTGCCTGGTCTTGCAGATTTGCCTTATACACAACATTAGGAAGATCAGGCCCTTCCTATCGGAGCATGCTAAACAAGTCCTTGTTCGAGCTCTTTTACTATTGTAATGCTCTCTTGGCAGGCATTCCAGCATGCACTGTCAAACGTCTGCAACCAGAATGCTGCAGCAAGTGTGGTTTATAACTAGCCCAAGTGTCACACCTCTCTTTGTCAATTTGCATTTGTTGCCAATTGTCATTCAAATCAAATTCAAGGCACTGATGTTTGCCAACAGAACAACCACTGGCTCTGCACTCCTATACCTAAACTCACTACTTCAGACTTGTGCCCTCCAGAAGCTTGCGTTCTGCAACTGGACGGCACAAAATCACTTTCACTGACTTTTACCTTGACTGTTCTATGCTGGTGGAATGACCTGCCTAACTCAACCCAAGGAGCTGAGTCTTAAGCCATTTTCAAGAAACCGCTAAAGATGCATCTTTTTCATCAACACTTGACCCATTAATACCAACACTTACTATTCTATTCTGTATATCTCTTTATTTTTTATTTATCTAAAAAAAAAAAAAAAAAAATTTCTATGTGTACTGTGCTAGACTAACTGGGACTAGTCACAACACTTACATATTGTTGGCCTGTTGTTGGTTTGATTGCTTCTATTGTTCTCTTCATTTGTAAGTCGCTTTGGATAAAAGTGTCTGCTAAATGATTCAATGTAAATGTTTCTTGCATTAATCAGGACCGCAGTTCTAGGACTACATTTCTAGGACCCTAGTTTTTTGTGACAGTGCCACCTAGCCAATTCTACTCCAACAGAGGAGACCTGATTCAAACTTCAAACAAACAGATGCAAAGACTAGACCCACGGAAATGATTAAATTTATCTTTCAACCTTATTTTTAACATAAGAATGGACACGGCCATTTTAAACTTGTGCAAGGCTTTCGATGTCAGAAGTCTCCTGTTAGTTATTTAGCTGTGCAAAAACAGTTAATTGTGTTGCTGAATGTTGTAAACAGGTATTTGTTTTCAAATTATTTTAATTATTTAACATACTAATAAACACACTAGTTTGTAGCGCAATTGTTTTATCCTTCACTGCACTTTAAGTGTCACACATCAGATGCTGCCCTGCTGCTAATGAATTGAAGTCTTGCACAGACACAGAAAAGAGTCTCTTTCCAAGAAAACTGAACACCTTTTACAGTTCCTTCAGAATCTAAACAACAAGTTTATGCTGCGTTTATGCCATAACTACAGTAATTAAGAGATTGTATTCTACTGGGTTATATTATAATTTAATTGTCACGAGATTTTGTATATAAAGCGCACAATGTCGAATAAATCAGGAAACAGCCTTTAATACAAAATTCACTCAGGAACACTCTGGGAAACAGATCACACAACAGGAAAAGACTGCAGGAACACAAGGAGCATAAATACTAGACTAAACAAGGAACTAATTAATTAGACAACAGGTGAACTGAATACAACAATTAAACACACTGGGAAACTGGGTCAAAAGAACAGGCACACAAGCAAACATGACAGAACCAAAAGCACAATATACATGTTACAGTTATATTATAGAAAAAAATGCCAATAAATGGGTCTGATATATGACAGAAACCAGTTATAAATGTATAAGTATACTTTACCTACCTCCCACATACACATTAAGCACTTGGACATACTGTATATAAGATCTAGAGCAGCACAGGCCTTCTCCTTTCTGGGTTCTAAACCTACCTGGGAGGCTTGTGGCTCTGGACCAAGAATGATATTATCCTTGATTTTTCATCAGGATGTGTTCATCAAGCTCTCAGCACCCAACACGGGTGAGAGAAAGAGAGAGGAGGTCGAGACCGAGACGGAAAAAGACAGACAGAGGGAGTACAGCAGCAGGCCAACTGCTGATGATTATCAGATTTTTTTTTTGCTCATATAGTGTGTTCGAGACGGTGTAATGGGAGCTTTTTGCTTTGGATTTTTACACAGCAGGAGAAGGTGGTGGTAACTGATCGGACCAGATATATCAAACTGCTGCCAATCATCCTTATGTGCCACAATCTTTTATGGTTTTTACATATTTGATGTACTGCTGCTAGTTGCTCATAATGCTATCGGTAAATCACATAATGGCAGCATGTCTAAATGTGCTCTATGTAATGTTATATTGAAGTTCCTTTGTTCTCCTGAAATCTAAAATAAACCCTGCGCTGTCAGCATGCACACAAGCTTCTTAATATGAGGTCACGAAGCGTCCAACCTCAATACTCCAACCACACGAATAAGCAGCCACTTCAAAAAAGTAACGGTATTACCTCTGAAAACAGTGCAACCTGAAAAGATAACAGCATGCCAAAACACAGAGCCAGGCGACCCAGTAGATTACTAAACAAAACATGACACGCATACTTCACAGGCATTGATGTATTTTAGGAAACCGTCTTTAACAGAAAAATACTGCTTGAGAAAGAAAGAAAAGGTGGGGAAAAAATGAACCAACAGCTCAACATACAATTATTCTTCAAGACACTGTGTTTGCCAGCATGAAAGACACTAATGCCATTCAGATTGGACACAGTAATGGCCTTAAGTATGTGTGAAAAAGCTGCTGAGAGTATACGTACTCTGACTTGTGTGAAGGTAATTTGAAAAACACTGATTGAATCACTTTTAACAATCTCTAATGGGTGTAATTGTTCAACAGTTTATATTTTCCACAAGGCCCAATGATTTTAACAAATCTTGTCTGTGGCTTTCTTTAAGTGGCCTCAGCATTCAGTGGCTGCTCAACTCCTATTTAAGGCTTGTGGCCGGTGTGAAAATATTGGCTGAAATGAGGGACAGACTGTATTAATGACACCAGAAAAGGGATTTTGAGATTTTAATGAGAAGACATGTTGACACCGAGGTAATGTCAGGAAATTACAACTACGGCAAAAGAACTACCTGGATTTACTTTAGGCCAGTTCCATTACTCTCCGATTTGCCATGTTGGAAACGGTGAGAAACATGAATGCATCTTGTTTGCATAGCACTACAAGGTCACATGCTGAAAGCTTCAGCGGTGTGGAATTTCACCATTAAGTTAAATAAAACATCTTGGTTTGTCATCAAACTTCTGTCTATCCTGTAAGTGGATTTTGGGTTAGCTCTTCATAAACACTTAATTGTTTTATGCAGATGCTGTTGCGGCAACTCAGCAAATAAAACACAAGTATGCTGTTCCAGCAGAAAAGGAAATAAAATAGTAATGAAGAACACTTGCTTTGCCCATAGTTTGAATAAAATGTTTTCTGTCAGAATTTGTTTGCAAGCCAACCTGCATCTTACTGTCAAAGTATATTCACACTAAATAATCAGTCCCACTTTATATTAAGTGTCTTTAACTATACTATATACTTACAGTACATAAAAAATGTTAAGTATAATGAACTTATCGTGCTCATGTTGTATTGCAAATTAGTGTTTCCTCTATTGAGGTGAGATAAGGGTAAGGTTAGGAACAGGTTTGGTGGTATGGTTAGGCTTAAGAGTGGGTTAAGGTGTAAGCAGGGCCGTCCTTAGGGTGATGCAGCTGGTGCACCCGCGCTTTAGGGGGCCAAACGGCCCGACGGGGACCCTCTGGAATGCGGTTGCGAATGGACCGACGGCGAAGTAATCCAACCAACCGCTACAACCTCCCCCCTTAAACAGATCACTTTCAAAGTACTCTCTACCCTTCCACATCCACACCCCCGCACACAATCCAACAAAGGGGATGCCCCTCGGACTGGGCCCCACCCCATGCTTGGGACGGCACTGGGTATTGGGAAAAGGTCAACAGTGTAATGTATTTACATGCAGGTACTTTTTAAATACAAGTACAGTGTGAAAATGTACACAGTAAGTGCATTATATCAAATGACTAATGTTGGTACATAGTACAACCCTAACCCACTGAAAATGTAGACATGTCAAGCTGTTTAGCAACAACATCCATTGGTAGAAACACTGTCCAAATAAACCTAGATCTTAAATAAGACACTTGGTCTGGCAGACACCCAAAGCACCAGGCAGTTTACTGGTGAAGTGCACTTAAGGGTCATTACATTTTCAGCAAGGCTTCACAGAGCACATTATCTCTCCCTCTGACCACACCTTTAAGCAGTGGGCATCCCATGGAATGAAGTACACCACAAAGTGTTGTGACTACCTGCCCAAGGGCATGTGGTTACCCTGGAGATGCCACTGTTAGAGTAAACCTGTGGGCACCCACATGTGTCAAGCCCCACATAGACAAGAGAGTAAGAGAAAGGACATCATTTCAATGGCCTTTGTGGTCGAGCAGCACTGTCTTTTTCTCTCAATGAATTGCATTTACGAGGGGAGTGAGTCACCCTGCTGATGTTCGGGAGAGTTTTGTTCATTAAATAGGTAAAAATACACCCAAATAAAAGGAACACGCCAATTATACGGGGCGTAAGGAGCGCATATGTGCCTCTGAGTTTAGTCACTTCACCTCCAAACACTACCCTGGATAAACCCGAAAGACACAGTCAATGGCATTCAATGCGACGTGTAAGTCGTGTAATTTGGGAAAATGAGAGGGTACCAGAATCACATCGATGCTCGCGAGGGATCTCACGCGAGCAGCGTTTCCTCAGCACGCTAAGTCTCCAGATAAAGCATTGCACATGGCGTTGATATAATTAATTTGTTTATATATTGCTTTATAGAGGTTCTTAAGCGAACTGGAATAGAAGTAATTGTAGACCTTGGTAACCATGTTTGGAAAAGAATTAGGTTGTTCAATGAAGTGATTCCGCTCTCAAAATGTTAAGACAATAAAAATGAGGTCTCGAGGGATTTTGTGTCCTGGAGCGGTAAGCGTTTTTGGTGAACGAAAGGAACCCAGATTTCCGCAAGGTCTTTCGTTATTACAGGGAATAAAACCAAATCTATTATTAAACGATATCATGTGATTTTATATGATAATGTATGATATGACATAGAAATTAGCTTACATTAATATGTTTTTAAGCGTTCCAATAGCTACTAGCCTATAAAAAAGTTAGTCAGAAAACGAATTTTCACTTGCTGCTTGAGCTTTCACTTCAGCACTTTCGTTGCGAACGAATCATGATATCTAGTAGCCTAATTAAGCAAGTCTCTTTTTGAGAGATGCACATCGCACATAGCTATAGGCCCATTTATCAAAAACGCCTTTTAATTTAGTGGGTAATGATGTATTTGGCATTCATTTAAACATTTGATAGAATATTTAGTTAATTTCTAAACTACTTTTGTAGATTATTATGGACATATAATATCACTATAACGCATAGGCTATAATATAGGCCTAATATAGCCTAAATAACACCGAGTTACAGACATTTAAACTAAATGTGTTAGAACATTCCACGATTTCACCTTATTAATTAATTCATGGTAGCCTTCTGAGTCCTCTTCCCAAGCCAATGTCTCAATGACTTATTTCTCCATTTGACTACTATAGTAGCTAGCTAATATTTATCCATTCATCCGTCTCGTGTCAAAATTGGGACTGTTTTGCACATCATACTCAGGTGAAGCTGCTTCTGATAAACTGCATCCAATCACACCAGCTCTGGCTGAAGTTAGTAACTCTATACAACTGTCATGCAGTCGGGTGATGGACGCGTTCCAGACGTGAACCCACACAAGGGAATACACTGTTGCACTGGCTGTCTCCCGGTAGCCTCCCCCTGCAGGGCGGCGAAAGCGGCATAAAACAATCACTGTATGTTCGCCGTCTGAGCCGCTTAGCTGGGAAACACGAGATGAGTCCTTTATTCATGTTCCCGGGCGCGCTTGAATAAAACACAGAGGCGAAAGCGGTTCGTGTGGTTTGCTCACAGGATCTTAGAGCGGAGAACATGTGAGAGGGGAATGGGAAACTGGAAACTGGATTACACTTTACAGAAAGACGCAGAAGGGGGAACGTTCAGGTACGTTCATTCAGCCTATATTTTACAACTGTTTTCAGTTAAGACTTGTAAATGTTTTCACTGTCGCGTCACCTAACCAATGTGACAGGGATGATTCGTGAAGTTTTAATCTTTGGTTCATTTCCATCGCTCTCTATGGATTGCAAGGACCACAAATGTTGACATTTTTTTCCTACTAGATCTTTCCATAGGGATGTAGTCTAAATAAATGTAATGTATAAGTGCTGTAACAAAGGTTTTATCACATCAATGATGATAACTAACATTTTTACATGTAAAATCTACCTTTCTTACAGACACATTGTTATTCGTGTCTAGTCATATGAAATAGGCTAATGACCGGTCAACGCAGCATTATAGACATTATAGTGTCATACACGCATCATTCATTCTAAACACTTTTAATGTTATGCAAACTGTACAGAAGTTTCAAAAATATCAGTCAATATTTCTCACTCGAGCCTGTCTCAGACTCACGCGCTTAATGAGTTTTACGTGTTTTGTTTTGGCTGAGGGGAGCTTTACGTAGGCTATTTTACTTTAAAAGTAATATATCCTAGTCTTTATCTACTGAAAATTATATTTCCAAATGTATGTTTCGGTCAACTCACTGAACAAAAGTGTCCTTTTATTCTGTTTCACAGGATTTTGACAAGGCGCAGCGGCTCCGTCGAGTAGGACATCCCCACGGCGGCCAAGGCGCTTTCAGCGAACACAGGGGGAAAGGAGGACTAATATACCAAAGATGAACACAATTGTGTTTAATAAGTTAAGTAGCCAGGTTTTATTCGAGGAGAAGGCGAATGAGGTGGAAAGAAGCAGTCGAAATTATTTAGAGGTGATAGATGGACAGCATCCGGACCTGCTCTCCAGCAGCCCAGTCATCAAAGACAGCTCAGCTATCCGGCACAGGAGATCCGGGTATGTCAGAAACTTCAGTGTTGTTTGTAAAAATAAATGTAGCTACTGCAAGCTCATGAACATGCTTCCTACTAAAAATTCCACTTAGTCCAAATGAATGGTTTCACAGATGCACTGTAAAATATTTTCATCATGTTTCATCAAGTGACACATTTGTTTTCCTCAATTTAACTCGATTTTTAAGTCATTCGAAATTGTCACAACAGGTTCACATTAGCACCGCTTTAATTTCACTTTTAAAACGTTTTCAAGTTTAGTATGTTGCTTTTTTTGCAGTAGATGTGCTTTGCACATCGTTTAAATTTCATGACGGAATAATTAGCCTAATTATTCTGGTAATACATTAGCAGGGAAATAAAAAAACTAAATCCGCACATAAATGATAGCCTGTTTAAGTCATCTGTGGTTATTTTAACGCTGTTAATGCTTTTACGCGTGACAGCACAGAGAACCGTATTAAAGATAAACATCAAGTTGTTCAATTTTAAGGCCAGCGGTGAAAGGCAGAGGCACGTCCAACTGTTTGACTTTTCATAGTCTTTTTGTTTTCTTTCCATTGATTTTGCTCTAAGTTGTGGTTAGAGAGCATCTGGTTTGGATTGACAGCCCGTTCGCCGCATTCTTCTTATCTTGGATACGTTGAGGTTTCAAAAAGAGAATTGCAGGAAATTAATATTCACAATTCAATTAAGTCGCTGTCGATGGTGCTGAATTAGCGGGGGCTTGTCGTTCGGGTACATGAGGTCATTCGTGTTCGGTAGCAAATTTAAAACACGTCCAGGTCTGTTTCTAATAAATAAACATTTCCTTCAACTGTATGTGTGGTCCAGTCAATCACGAATATTTTTGTAGTGAGGGCGCAAGAAGAAACCATGTCATCCCTTATTTGCCCTCCGAACTCAGCGCGTTCAGCCTCACCGCCCCAAGCTGTTTACCCCAACCTGTTTTTTATTTGCAGACAACACAGTGCTTCATTATACGACTGCGATACACAGCAACACCGAAGCTAAATGTGATGTCTTGTGAAAAACTTATGCAAACATCCTCCGCTGCGGGTGCGTCTGGCTCGCGCTTATTGAAGGTCCGTTTGCGCGAGTAAGAGGAGCCAATAGGAAAACACTACAGCCGCTCTGCTCGCCTCAAGGGGAATATCACTGCTAATGAAAATTATTAATATAAATACAGAGGTGTGTGTTGCAGATATCGAGAACAGGGAGGGGGGAAAAAAAACCTTCTTTAGGTTGTTAATACAGATCTGGGTTACAAGGAAAATATTTGCTGAACATGAACCTCGGAGCGTTGGGGGAAAATATGTTAAATGTGCAGTCAGATTTTTGGAAGATAAAAAGGTGATATAACAGCGCCATACTGACATCTACAGGTTTAAATAACCAGCTTCTGTTCACGCTTGAAAATAAAGGTTTCAATTAGAAGGAAAATATACTAACAGCCTGAACATTTTAAAGTTTCACAAGGAATATTTTACTCTCTAGTTCTTCGCCTAGTGCTTACAAGAACCCATTGATCTGAAGAACCTGTTTTGTAATTTCAAAAACTTTTCTTTACAGCCAAATGGTTTTTGATAAAAGAGGACTTTTGCTTAACATCTTTTTACACAGAACCATTTAAGAAAGATTGTGATATTGAATGTGAATTGAGAATAAAATTGACTATCAAGATTTTTACACATATTGTTTCTGCAAACCATCTTGCCTCTCAGTCCGTAGAAAGTCTACAGATTTTTCTTTTTCAAACTTTTAGAGTCACTATCGGAGTACATTTCATGTAGCACGTGTCATAATGTGGATGTTGGATTACATGCATTTATTTAAGTGCACCGTCTTTGTGTTTTGGAGACACACTGTAAACTGATTCTGAATGAAAATCACTCACTGGGAGAGTTAATTATAGCATGATACTCGTTTCACAGCGCATGACCGTTAATTAGGCCCTCGTAAGAATATTTAACCCTTACAATATCTCTGAAAATTCAACACATTTTTATGCATATTTTCAATTTTACTGATTTCATCTCCTATAACATTAAAAAAAGGATGTAGTCAAGCTCATTGGTCTGCTCACGGCATGCTACCTTTAGATATAGATGGATGTAATTTCATATTGATAATTAAAATAATACTAATACTAATAAAAATAAGAGTTTTAATTAAATTTTTGTTCCTTTCCTGTCATTTCCTGGCAATAAAACAGATGGCAGTAAGAACACCCCAAAAAGAATTAAAAATACCATTCTCTCTGTGGAAAATATGTAATGATGTAATAAATCAATCTTATTAAATTTCTCCACATGAGTGCTCATTCTTAAGTCTTGTATAATTGTCATGAGATTTATGTAGCCTTTGTCGGCTTGTATTTCTCCGCAGGTCTCGTCAGAACCCAGGAAAGGTACGGCATAAACGGCAAGCTCTGCAGGACATGGCCCGGCCTTTGAAACAGTGGCTCTACAAACACCGGGACAATCCTTACCCCACTAAAACAGAGAAAATCCTTCTCGCGCTTGGCTCACAAATGACACTTGTGCAGGTGAGTAAGTTCATTTTCCACAACTTTTCCATAAGCGTGCTACCAAGAGCTACTGGTTCTTGACAGAAGGATTATTAAAATGACAGTTTTCTTTATACATTAAGATGACGGTGCAGGTGTTCATTCCATACACAAGCTGCAAGCAAATTCAGTTTTTTTTTTTATTGTTTAGCCAATATATATTTAAATTCAGAGACACATGGCTTGTGTTTAACTATTCACATATGTGTTTTCCAGTCTGTGTTGGTTTCTGTGTACATATCTGTCTCAGTCTGTGTCTCTGTATATACACATGAAGACATAAACATGTTCTCTAAATTTGTTAAGAATTGGCTCAGCCTGTAGATGCTATTCTGGATGACCCTAAAAAATTGTATCTGGTTCTAATAATCATAAAAAGGAGCCATTTGTTTCAAAAAAATGTGAGCAGACTGCACTGCAATATGAAAAAAAGACTTAAACACAAAACTGATGCTCAATTTCAATGAATAAATAATTATTTTGTGACTGAACAAATCTTGAACATCTCCAGACTTTAGCACCAAAGATACACCTGAACTTTTCTCATTGCTAGTGTATTTCTGCTACCACATCGTATGATACCTCAGTGCTTCCTCCAAAAACTACTGGCCTCCGTTGACCTGTTTAAAAGGAAAAATATGGCTGTTGGGCTTTGAGAACTTTATATAAAGCAGAGGTCAGGAAACTCAGGGTTAGAATAACATTTTTAAAGAAGCCCCAGCACAATACCTGTCATAAGTGGCTTGAAGTGTATCGGGCATGAAAAGTTTTCCTAGTATAACATCTAATGGTCTCTGCTCTCTGTGAAATGGAGAAGGCTGGGGCGAATATTGTTTTTATTTCAAAAAGACAGACGTCGGGCAGAGGAAAAGGAATATTATTAGGTGAGAGTGGCAGAAGCCAGAATAAGCACCCAGGTTTTCATCAACGTAACATTAGTAATGTTACGTTCACTGCTCCTGGGATATTTGCGTGTGGCATCAGCCTACTATTTTTAATGGTTTTCATAGTGTCCCAATAAACAATCAAAAAGATACAGGTTAAAAAGGTTTGTTGTGCCTTTTTTGAGCATTCATAATTCTTTTTGTTTATTGGTCAAAATGTACTCAATGCCATCCCAACAACCTCCATCTTTTCTCAGGTGTCTAACTGGTTTGCAAATGCTCGACGGCGACTGAAGAACACAGTTAGGCAGCCTGATTTGAGTTGGGCCCTTAGGATCAAACTCTACAACAAATACGTCCAAGGCAACGCGGAAAGACTGAGCGTCAGCAGTGATGACTCCTGCTCTGATGGTACGACATACGGACACTCCCAATCACACAATCACACATAAAACAACTGATTACAGTGTATTTATGGAGAGTTAACAAAAATACACACTCACATTCACAGAGGTGTCAATGTGATGCTGAAACCAAGGATATTTAATATTAAACAGCATGGGGGACCAAATGCAAAGATTAACAAGCCAAAAATTGCTAAATATTTAGTGCTCCATTACTGGTCTTAACCAATTTAAACACAAAGAACTGATCAGGAAAATAGCAAGAATTGCACAAATACTGTAGATAAATTAACTTGGCATGAAATAGCCTTCCACAACTTGCAGACAGATTTTTACAGGAAGAAGAGTCAGTGTTGTTTTACTCAATGTTAATGGCTTCAAACAGTTCATGAGTAGTTGAAAAATGTCTCCCAGTTCGTTTGAGTTTAATGTGAGACCAAATATTCACTACAGGGTTCAAATCTGGACTCTGACCAGGCCAAAACATGAGCCTGATGGACTTGTTCTCAAGCCACTTCTTGTCTTGTTGAAATATAACATCTGATCATTCCTCTTCAGATAACATCTGTTCATTTGTAAGAAGCAAGCCATTCTGCAATATTCCCCTGCACTCCAAAGCATTAACAGACTTTTAACATTGAAGTAGCTCACCAATACCAGCAGCTAAAAAGGCTGCACACACAATGACACCTCTTCCTCCATGCTTCACTGTGGTAGAGATGCATTTATTATATTTCTCATCAGATGTTCAAACACGCTGCTCTGCAGCATCACCGTGCAACTTATGTTTCATTGTGATTCATCACTCCGCACATTCCATATTCTGTCAAAACTCTCATTCTGTCTTTGATGTTTTTCTGAGACAGCAATGTCATTTTAAGTAGTGCATTTGCTTAAATGTAGCTAATTTCCTGACCAATAATTTGTGGTTTAAGACCGTTAAAAGCTTAGTGTTTATACGACATTTTGGGCTTGGCCCAATTTTTATTTTTTTTTGGTTGCAATATATATTGATAGACCACAAATAAGAAAATTGGTTGGAATGTGTCATCCCCAATGTTTCTGTGGTGGTTATAGCCCACGATGAAACACACAAACACACACTTAAAGGGATAGTTCACCCAAAAAAGAAAATTCTGTTTTAATTTACTCACCATGATATTGTTCCAGACCTGGGGTGCATTTCCCGAAAGTATTGTTAGTCAACTATGGTCGTAAGTCCCGTTGAACTCTATGGTAACGACGAAACTTGCGACCATAGTTCGCTTTAGGAAATGCACCCCCGTACGACTTTCTTTCTTCTGTCAAAGATAAAAGAAGATATTTACATACATTTTCTCTGATTTTGGTCAATATAATGAAAGGCAATAGGGACCAATGTTATTTTGTCCAGTGTTGGGATCCAATGTTGTCATTGAGGGTGAGTAAATGATGACAGGAGTTTCGTTTTTGGAGGAACTGACCCTTTAAGGAAGTGCATATTTAGTCATACATGTACAACATGTATTGCAGTACACTGTTAATCACTGCTTGATTATATACTAGGGGTGCAACCACTATAGGCATTGATGGAGACAAGTCTCCCATAATAATCAGAAATGGCCAAATTGCCCCCAGCCCCCCACCAATATTTAATAATCTTGATACTGCTCAGCTGCACTCCATTAGGTAAGCATTGTTCTATTTAAATTACATTTTTAGGCTGGTCTGCCTCAGTGGCCAATCAGATCAAAGAAGGCAGAGCTTACTGTTTACAGAAGACGAGTGTGAATTCCCACGAAAACGCAATGCTTTAGTTTTTACAGTAAAAGAGTGTGTGGTAAGATGTAAATAGCTAAACATTTACTCAACTGTTTTATGATAAAAAATATTCAACGACCCACAGTGATGCAAACTACTCAACGTTTTTTATGGAATTTTGCCATTTTGAATTGAAAATAAGCTATAATTTACATGATCCGTGTCATTCATAACTGAATGTGACAAGACAAGAAACGTTTTGCATTTTTGCACTTATTAGACATACAAATAAGAGTGAATGTGAGCATATTTTTAAATAAAATATTATTTGCAAAGAGTTTAAATGGATTACTTCACATTCACAACTAGGCTACAATTAGACCTATCTTTTTACCTTTTTTATTTTTTTCTTTATTCCCTTAAATCGCTTTTAAAATTAATTAATTCCTTTAAATAAAAATA
>RJVU01067793.1:1388175-1417547 GCA_003731715.1 Anabarilius grahami | reverse complement strand
TGCAAGCAAAACTGCTCTTTAAAACAAACAAGCACAAACAAATTCACCTATCCTGGTGCTACATTTGATTGGCATGAAGTGTTGTGGTATTTATAAGAAACTCTTTGGGGTTTCATTCAGCATGTAGCGTGTAACAGACCAGACAGGATGCTTAAACGCAGATGTTTTATTACGACAGTCAGTGCAACACTCCAAACATTTTTATAGCATCGTATAGCAGCCGAGCCATAAATCAGGGTCGGGGTATGTCGAGCGCAGCGCAGTGTTCGTGTGTGCATCCTCCTCTGTGTTTAAGTTAACCGGACAGACGCGTAGGCTTACAGACAGTCATGCACACTGTGATTAACACACCACAATGGGGCGTCAGGACTCAACCACAAACACTCGCACACAATCTCACCCTACATGCATAAACACAAAAACATCCTAGCTAACTATATCTAAAGTTCTCCCTTTTCCTTCTCCTTTTCTCTATAATTCACACACTAAAGCGTTACAAATGCAGCAATTGTTGTTGGCTTTCTGACAAGATTGCATGTTTGTTGGCCTCATCGCTTAACATAAGCATCCGCACACAATGAGACATTCAGTCAGAACACTTATCATCCCCCTGTGCTTAACAGTGACCTCCAAACACACACACTCTGTATTTGGTGCCTTGATTAGATGTCTTGGAGAAGGACACACACACTGTGGTTAGAAGAGGAATGCCCAGTCTTTGCCTCTCACATCTGTCTCATCCTACAAATAACTTCCCGCTGTTCTTACACTGTAGAATAGCACACAATCTGTGTCAGCAGCCTGGCTTAACCTTTGACCTCTACCTTCAGGTCAAATCTAAACTTGTCATATCATTTATGTGCTCAACTTAAACGGAAAATGACTGTGTTGACACTTGTGGGATTTTATCAATAATTAGCATTTCCATCAGGAATTTCGGTAAACATTTTGATACGCTAAATATTTTTCTAAAAAAATCCATTGGATGGAAACTTGGCTATTGAAATGTTTCTAGAGGAAAATATGTTTTGCTCTACGCATTTGAATTATCTCTTGGCCACAACACATGTAGAGAAAAGCACAGAATGTTTATATTGTCATGATGAAGAATGCAAAACAATGTTAATCCATAATCTCATTGGATCTCATGAAAAAAAGTGACATTTTTAATGACAATGAAGCTCGTTGACCCCAAAATTCTCAACAAAATGTCTAGATTCACCATTCAGAATAATTCAAACATAACAAAACCAAAAAATCTACAGTAAAGAAATTAAAGGAGATGTGATAAAAATGTCCCTATTTTTTCTTCTTATCTTCTGAAGTTTTCAGAGAGATTCACCCAAATATTATGAGCTGTGATTATACAAGCACATCATGTAACATCATACAAGTTGTTTAGTATGCATATGAAATGCCTCAGTTGTTTAGAGGGAAAGTTTTGTTGCACAGACGTTTCATCAGGTCTGTCGTTCCCGTGTCTGAGCTCAGTAATTATGTGCTACACAGAAGATCTAAGCTTCAGACACACTCTTCACACATTTGAGTCAAGATAGAGCCTTGCAGTGAAATCCTAGCTCACTTAGGAGGCATTCACTCACGCAATCCTAACCCTGTATCCTAGGAAATATTGCGTTTGTGTGAACTCCAGTGTGTTTACCTTTGTTTCCTGCATTATGGAATGGTTGTCAAGGTAGTATACAATAAGGGTGCACTAAAACAATCTTTAAAAAATGTTGACTTTTAGGATGTGGAGTGAGCGATGGTATACGTGCTGAAAAAGTATTGCAATTTGGCTCATGGACCTTCTCAAATGTCAAAACCAAAAAAGAATCCACACACATAGTTACAGATGAAATTGCTAATTCAAAAGAATTTGAGAGTCCATGATTAATATAGATTTTACTGAAGACGTTAAAGGGATAGTTCATCAAAAAAAAGAAAATTCTGACATTATTTACTCACCCTATATTTGTAAATTCATACACAACTTGAGGGTGAGTAAATGATGACAGATTTTTCATTTTTAGGTGAACTATCCCTTTAAGGTATGCTGAAAACCACAAGGACGAGACAAAAGATAAATAAAAACAGTGGAACTGATTTTATTCTGCATTTTAGTAACAAAAGTGTTAACTTCATTGTAATTGTTACACCAGTGACAATGTCAACTGAGAGAAAAAACAGTTTGGACCGTCCAACTGCTGTTGTATTACAATCAGCATTAATGCCCCTATAATAGTTAATTTTCCAAAATGAAAAAATCAAAGGCATGTCTTATATATCATCCAGTAATAAAACATGTCAGTGTCTCCTTATTTATGTTCTTTCATGAATCACTGATGGGACTACAGGTGGCTGAGCAAATAATATGAGACAAATGATTGGATGTTTTTAAAAAAAATGATTAACGGAATGGAAAGATCAACCGAACACACTCTCTCCGAGGCTGAGATATGACATTGGAATGTCCACAGGGTTTTTCTTTCCCTCTGTTGATGAGAAAGTTAATACTTTTATTAGTTTTGTTACCAAAAAGCAGAATGAAACTTTATCACTTGCAGTTCTACCAAAGTTATTTATCTTTATTGTCACTTTGCGGAACAAAACTACTTCTTTCTCTTTTTTTTAAAAATCTTACACCAAGCTTTTGAACAGTAGCGTAGGTGTCATTACTGCCCACCTGAAATATTAGCTTTTTTCGGACTTTCAACTTTTTTGCACACTTTGTGCACCTTTTAGTTTATCACATGTATACTTTAAATATTTATATTTCATATTTTGCATACATTTTTGTATTTTATCTTCTGTAAATCTAAATCGAGGAATAGAACTCTTGAACTTTTTTTATTACATTTCATTTTTATTATTTTATTTTGATATTTTCTTAAGGCTCAAAGATCCAAACCTTCTCTGCTTCCTCTGTAGCAGTAATCAGTCTCTCAGCACCAAATTTGATCTGACACACTCATTTGCCGTTGAGAGGCCCGTGTTTTCAAGAAGTGTAATCCAGTCAAGTGTTTTCAATGTGCTGGAGGGGTCATGCAGAAGAGAAGGGTGATTAAATGAAAATGTGACCGTGTCTCTCCCTGCTGAGAAGGTGTAAAGGGCAGGAGATCAAAATATTGATGTTTTATAGTTCAGTTCTTCTTTTCTTTTTTTTTGCAATCATCTTCCCAAATTTGTATTGACATATTTGCATGTATTCTGCATCACATCCAGATGGTGACCCAGCAGCACGGGCCCAGGTCGGGGAGTTTAATAAGCCAATGTACCAGAGCGTCATCAAGAAGGAAGGTGGTGCTGTGGGGGCGGGTCTTCGGGCAGCTGCGGACGCCTCATTGTCTGATGACTATGTGTCGCCACCCAAATACAAGAGCAGCCTGTTGCACCGTTACCTTAACGACTCGCTCCGTCACGTAATGGTGGCCAACGGCGTAATGGACGCACGGAGGAGGAACCACTCAGGCTCTTTCAGCTCTAACGAGTATGATGAAGACCTGCTGTCACCATCTTCTTCAGAAGCAGAAGCCAACTTTATCTACAGGACTGGTGAGCTGCTGCCAGTCTTACATTCTTTCCTTCCCTGTGTATCTCTCGCTCTTTGTGAGGAAGAAGGGCATCTTGAAGCTGTTTCATCAGCCCAGTATCAGCTGTTTCGATCCATGTATGATTTTGGCTTCTTGTTCTACAAGTAGAGTCACAGAGGGGTCATATGTTTCTCTATTCTCTCTCTCACACATAGATCTATAAATCACTTCATTTCAACTTGACATTTGTAAATATTATGAAATATGTTTTTAATAGTATGAAAATACTAGTATGTTAAAAATATTGCAGTTCAATAGTTCAAAGAATTTGTGCTTTTATATCAAGCTTTGTACTTTTGATAAAGCGTTTTAGGTCATGCAAGTTTACATTTGAACTTGCAATGAAGTAGAACGTACTGTAGTTCATACTGGTTTAGTGTTCTGTCCATTAACTATCATTACTTCTTTAGTCATTGTGGCAATTATTCTCTCTCATCCATCTTCATTCTCTCTTTATCTCCTTATTATTTTTTTTCAGTATTACAAACACAGTATTCAACATAGTTTTGAGTTCATGTCTTAACACCAACTGCGAAGAAACAAGAAGTCTTTATTCAAAACAGTGTTTGTGAGGGAAAGAGATGTTAATCTGTTTTTAGAAGTGTGGAAGTGTGTATCAACTTTACATAACGGTGTATAGCAGTACTGTGGCATTTGTGTGTGTGTGTGTAAACATAACTCTCTTCCTTCCCCCTGAGGTCTTTCTCAGTGCATATCTCAAACACAAAATGTTTCATATCATCATAGGACACTAAAGAAAGTTAAAATGTCTATTCAGTGGTTTCAGCTTTTAAATTCTGTAGGACATTTCTGAGGTTCTTAAAAAAACAAAAATATTTTTTTTATTTGATATTTTCATTTTAAATGAGATTAAGAGGGGGATGTGCACAGACAAGTTTTTGTAATATATAAACTACCATTCAAAAGTTTGGGGTCAGTAAGATTTTTTTAGATATTTATTTTTATATTATTCAGCAAGGATGCATTAAATTGATCAAAAGTGACAGTTCCAAAAGATTTCTAGTTCAAATAAATGCTGTTCTATTGAACTTTCTATTCATTAAAGAATCCTGAAAAAATATATCACAGTTTCCACAAAAATATGAACCAGCAGAACTGTTTTCAACATTGATAATAATAATAAATAGTATTTGTTGAGCACCAAATCAGAATATTAGAATGATTTCTGAAGGATCATGTGACAGTGAAGACTAGAGTTATGATGCTGAAAAGTCAGCTTTGCCATCACAGAAATTAATTACATTTTAAAATATAGATTTTTAAAAGAGAAACCGTTATTTTAAACTGTTTACTGTATTTTTGATCAAATAAATGCAGCCTTGGTGAGCATAAGAGATTCTTTTCAAAACATTAAACAATCTTACCGACCCCAAATCTTTGAACGGTAGTGTACTTGTATTATTTAGTGATAGTATTTGGAAAATAAACAGCTTATAATAAGTAAACAAATAGAAATTTCTGTCAATTTCCTCTTTGCAGCTGCTTGATAATGGCTTTAATCGCTTTCTCCTAACCAAGGCTTTCTCATTTAGCAAAAAAGTCAAGCTCTGCCAAAGTTTAGGACTCTCTAACTCGTCTGTTTAAGGTCAATGTTGGTTCGGAGTATCACGGCAGGGAGCGTCTGCAGTCCTCACAGTCGGCTGTGTTTGCTCCCATGTGCTGTTTAAGCCCTCCAGGTGTTTGTGATGTTATCACAAATCTTTTGGACAGTCCAAAATGACAAATATGTTTCAGGAGAGTTCTGGCAATTATTTAAGCCCTGTTCATCATCATCTGGAAGAATGTCAGCCCCTATTGATCATTCGTAGGAATTTATGTGAGATACTGTGTCGGCGACTAAGGCCTTCGAGCGCATGTGTTCGCTCTCTCCTCCTCGAGAAAGAACGGGTTTCTTCAGGTCAGAACACTGCGTCTTTGTCCTGACAGGATTCATAACTGATAACATTGTTTGCTCCTCACTTCTTCGCTTACATATTGTTGTTCACATCAAGCCTCGGGGATCTCGCCATGCAGTCTTTGTTTTACTTTGTTTCTCATTTCATTTCGCCATTTCTTACTGACAAACATGGTTTGCATTATCTTGGGGCTTAAGAACAGAATGCTGAAATTCTCTTTAAACCCAAAAGCTGTTGCTAACTACCTTCTGGACCAACGTTTAAACTCCCTGTGTGCTTTGTGAAGTCGAGGTTGCTTGTGTAGACACCTGCTGAGAGAGAGAGAGAGAGAGAGAGAGAGAGAGAGAGAGAGAAAGAGCTTTAGTGTTTTCTTGTTTATTTCAGCTTTAATCAGTTCTTCCTACAGGATTAGTTCACTTTAAAATGAAAATTACCCCAAGCTTTACTCATCGTCAAGCCATCCTAGGTGTATATGTGTTTCTTCTTTCTGATGAACACAATCGGAGTTATATTAATACATATCCTGACGCATCCAATCTTTATAATGGCAGTGAACGGGGGCAATGAGATTAAAGCTCAAGAAAGTGCATCCATCCACATCCATCCATCATAAATGTACTCCACACGGCTCCGGGGGGTTAATAAAGGCCTTCTGAAGCGAAGCGATGTGTTTGTGTAAGAAAAATATCCACATTTAACAAGTTATAAAGTAAAATATTTCCGCTTTCCGTATTCAGCTTATGAAAAAAGTGTAACTGATGTTGTGTCAGTTACGCTTTTTTTGTAAGTTGAATACAGAAGGCGGTCTGGCGGAAGATAGATATTTTACTTTATAACTTGTTAAATATGGATATATACACAAACACATTGCTTCACTTCAGAAGGCCTTTATTAACCCCCCAGAGCCGTGTGGAGTACGTTTATGATGCATGGATGCATGTTCTTGAGCTTCTACTCATTGATCCCGTTCACTGCCATTTATAAAGCTGGGATGCATCAGGACATTTATTAATATATCTCCAATTGTGTTCATCAGAAAGAAGAAAGTCATATACACCTAGGATGGCTTGAGGGTAAATCTTGGGGTAATTTTCATTTTAAAGTGAACTAATCCTCTAAATACAGTTAATGATTAATGAATCGTTATGATTTATGTGTTTTTTCTCGCCTTTCATGGTAAATACCATTTCCTGGCAAAGAACTCTAATGGCTTCTTTAGGTAGATGAAGTGTCTGTTTGTCATTTTGCACACGAGTATGTGCCAGACGAAAGGTTTAGAAGCACAGGATCACACACAGCAACAATTGCGCAACTCCGAACAAGGGATCAATCAGAACAAAATACAGCAATAGACTCTGAATGACACATTCATTATCAATTTAATTCAATCTTGTTACTGGAGAAAAGGGGTTTGCATCATTTCCTCCTAGTGTTTCTGTCTCTTTTATTCTCTGCTATTCGCTTTCCTTTCATTTTCTTTCTGCATTCCAGAATATTTTCATACAAACATTCCTCAAGTTTCAGACTAAAATGGCATGAGGTTGAAATTTTAGATCTACGCTCTGTTTTCTTTTTTGAAACAGATGTCTGTCTGTCTCTGCGCTGTGTTAGCCAAGACGCTAATGTTTTAGCTCAGACGTCTTTAAACCAAAGTGGCATCTCGGAATCCACCAGTTAAATGTAACTTAATAGAACAAATTGGATCTAAAGGAGCTCTCTCCTCCTTTCTATCACTCCTCACATGAAGTTTCACAGATCAGACGTGGCAAAGGAGCCGTCGGGCCAGCTAAGCCTCAAACCCTCTGATGGAAAACTAAAGAGGCCATTGTGTAAGAAAAATATGAAATAAAACGCAACAGGAACCCTGATGGGAGTTTCTTTGAAAACAAGAAGCGAGAGAATTCCAGGGTACATGCCAGGGATTTTATGTCAAATTGCTCTTTAATGGGATATTTAATGGCAGGAATCTCGCTCAGTGTTTTCCCTGCATGCGTGTATTGGGTTTAGGGCCGTCCTGTATGATATAGATCAGTATGCCGCACTCTCAGAGTGGATGAGAGCTCGCAGTAAAGTGAGAGCATGCAGGAAAATATTTCTAACACTTTAGATGTACTTTCACAGGTTGCATCAGGGGCTGGTTGTGCAGGATTCTCATAAGCCACATAGAAAGAGCATCACATGGGACATAAACTGGCTGCTGCACCGTTTACTCGAGTAAGATGTGTTATTTGTCCTCATATTGCTTTCAACAGGGTCCTTGTGATCCAGTTATTGTAACTTATGTGTCAGTTGAGGGGTTTATGAATATATAATGATTTGCTTCAGTTAACTGAAATGAATTAGATGAAAGCGATATATATTTCAAAATTTAAATCTGACTTCTAAAGAAATTAATACTTTTATTCAGCAAGGATGCTTTAAGTTGATTAAAAGTGACAGTAAAGTGAATGAAGGCTGTTCTTTCAAACCTTCTGTTCAGCAAAGAATCCTGAGAAAAAAGAAAAAAATAATGTACACCGTTTCCACAAAAAAAAATGAGGCAGCACAACTGTTATCAACATTGATAGTAATGAGAAATGTTTCTTAAGCAGCAAATCAGCATATTAGAAAGATTTCTGAAGGATCATGTGACACTAAAGAGTAATGATGATGAAAATTCAGCTTTGCCATCACAGGAATAAATTACATTTTAAAATATATTGAAATAGGAATCAGTTATTATATTACATTGTAATAATATTTCACAATATTACCATTTTAACTTTTTTTTAAATTTTATTTAGTTATTTTTTAAACGAAGCCTTGACCCCAAACTTTTGAATGGTATGTTATTAATGTGGATTTCTTCTAAATGAGATGATTAGAGTTGTGTTTGAGCAATTTAACTAAATATCCTTCTATAAATTTAAAGCAGAACTGTATGTTACGCTAAATGCCCCCTAAGCCTAAATGAACCCCCTAAGTGATTGATGGATTTACATGTCAGTCAAATGGTTCCTTCCTATACTAGTATGGGGTTTTGTCCAGAATAAACTGCAGTGTGGACCAGTCCTTTTGCCATTTAGTCAAAGCTCTGGCTATGGGAGATAACGCTATGGTGGTGATATGACTCCGGCTGTTATCTCAATCTTTTTTTTTTAATCACACTTTTTTTTTTTTTTTTTTTTTTTTTTTTTTTTTTTTNTCTCCTCCATTGCCCAGGAATATAAAAAAGAAGAAATTCTTTATATGTTTCTGATCTGTAATAAGAGTAAAAATAAAAAAATTAGCCCGGATATTTTGCCAAAGAAAAAAGAACGTTTTTGGTATGGCTCTTTTTCCTATCAGTCTTTTTGCTGTGCTTTAGTGTGTCAGCCATGCGCTGTGGGACATATTTCTTCACAGAACCAAGAATGTCACCTGTGTTTTACGACATGAAAATACCTTCTTTTTCAAGGTCAGTGGACATTAAACAGAGGCAGGAGGCAGAAATATGTTAAATGAAAACAGAAAGGCTTGACAAGGCCACCGGGGCTCATAGATGCCAGTCACATATAAGAGTCCTGCAGATTCATTGGACTAAAGCCACCAAAAGAAAATACTTAAAGTCATTGTCCAAGAAAAGTACAATCCCTCCAACTCACAAACATCAGAGCACATTTCAGGCCAGCCTCACTGCATTTCGAGGTACAGTAGGTGGGCAGTTCATCCAAGCCTAAACATGCAACAGAATGGGAGCATGTAAATTCAGGCATTATTAATGTGCATGGCCTGCTGTTCATCTGATGATTGACAGCCCTGTGTGTGTACAGCTGGAAACACACAGCACACTTTTATTGCTGTTTTTGCAGTTGTACTACACATTCAACCACATACAGTACATAAAAACACCGAGAGTCTGATGCCATTGAAAGTTTGAAAGTCTCTCTTACTCTTAAAGCACGACAGGCTTTGGCTAACATATTTGAAAGTGTTTGACATGTTTGACAGTGACATACAGTGCTGGGGGAGGGATGTGTAATTTAGAGAAACAGCCTGGCAGGGATATGTCATTTAAAGAGTACATGCTGAACTGTGATTTACGGTAGCTGACTGCTCACTGACCACAGAGCAGCAGGACAATGACTGATCCAGCTCTACTGTGCAAATCTCAAATGGCAGAAAACACTTATGAAAAGTCTCCTGTATCTGGTCAAAATTTCAAATTAAAACAAAAAAACAATAATGTAATATAAGGCTCCAGCATCCCCACAACCCTACAAAGTATAAGCAGTTTGAAGGATAACATAATATAATAATTAATATTAATATGTGATCATGAGCTCCATTAATGATAATTATAAAATAACTGGCAAATGGTGTTTAAAACAGTTTTACATGGACTATAGCAGGGGTGTCCAATCATGTTCATGAATATTTTGCCATGAGTAAAATTGCTTTAAAAAGGCTTAACGTATAGGCTTGTAGTCTTATATGGAATAGATTCATGTATTTATTATTGTTTATGTATTTATTTAAATAGCTTTTAGTTAATTATTATGAAAACTATAAAAACATAATTTCTCAGAAAATATTATTTAAAAAAAAAAAAAATAGAAACCATGAAATTAGTTCAAATTCCTTTTAAATATGTTGTGGTCAGCCATTGACGTAAGCTACTAGATTAAATACTTTTCTGTAATTTAAATCTTTAGAGTTAAAATAGCATATTATTTCTATTAACTTGTTCAGATTGAGTTCTGCTTAATATCATTAGTTTTTGAGTTCACATCACAAATATTTAAGTTGAATTACTTTTTTGAAAATTTTAAGTAAAATGAACATATTTCATTTAGCAATTTTCACTTTTAGATTTTACAATGTAGAAACTTCCAGACCAGTGTGTTGAGGCAAGTTGGAACTAAACTCTGCCGGACAGTGGCCCTCCAGGACCTGTTTGGACACTCCTGGACTATAGTTTGTCACACCACAGGACATGTCAACTTCCCAAAAGTATATTTCATGTCAATTACCCATACACACTCATGGAAACACCAGGATTTCCTTCTCTTTGAGAAGTTTCTCCCACTCTCACAAAGTAGGGAGGGGCGACCGAACAATCCTAGAGAAAGAGGAGGCTGAGGCCAAGATTTGCTTTAGACTCTGGGTTGCAGTTGAATGATTGGGTCTCATCATCTATCATCAGAGAGAGAGGAGAGAATGTTGAGATAAGTGAAAGGTGGAGAAAAGAAAGATGAAGGAAGAAGGGGAGGAGGAGAGGAAGAAAGGAGAGATGAGAGATGTGCTGGAAATGAGGGATGAAAGGTGAGGTATTGTGAAAGAGAGAGGAAAAAAGTTAATAATGCCCAATAAAAGCCACATAAAAATTGGGATGAGAAAATATATAACTCAAATGGATACAGACAAATAGAGAGACTACTTACAATACTAAGAGAACCACTAGCTTTTTGCAATAGTATTTTCATGGCTTCAAATTTAATATAAAATTAATTATACAGTATAATAAATAATCATTATAAAAATACAATATAAAAAATTTAATATAAAAAAAGTAGTATTTTTTTATTAGTAATTATTTATATTCTAAATAGGTTTATAATTGACGAGCAAGTAAGCATCCTCTTTGTAGCATTAATAAATGTCTTATTTTATTACAACATTCTGCATTTATCCAGACACTGTTTGATAGTTTTCGTCCATCTTTTATAATTTAGTTTTTGGAGCCATTTGTAACTTAAATTAAGTTCAAAACTTTTTCCAAAAACTGAATTCTTAGTCTCTCGGCACAGTTCTGTGTATAAACTGTTGCTGAAGCTCAAGAGCAATATATCGTGATGAATTGCAAATAGTCCGAGCCACACTTGAAAAGTGCGTGTGTGTGAATTGTGATGACTGTGTGGAGAAGAGGTGTAAACAGACACACACTGCTCTGGCAGCTTTCATGTGAGAATAGATAGCAAACAGGGGGAAAGAAACAGTGAATGAATGGGAGACTATTAGATGAGTGTGGAGAACCTAATGGCTATAAAATGAAAGACTCTGACACTCAGAGCATCAGAAAGAGTACAGCAGGGCCTGTGTGTTTTTGTCTAACTTGGAAAGTAATGTTTTGTGTGAAGGGGGAAAACAAAAAGAGCCAGTTTCACGAGAATAGATTAACAGATGAAAATAGAAATTGGAGAATCAAAGCGCACACGATAAAGAGAGAGAATGTGCGTGTGAGCAAACTTGAAGGAACATCATAGCAATTAATTTCGCTATGTATATATTTGGATGAGGCCGGCAATCATTATTTAGTTCAGAAAACACTTTCAAACATTGTTATGTTACACTCAACTCACTGTTTTTTCCCTGAGGTTGTGGTCGAAAGCAATTCTGTAGTCATCTCTGGGCAGAATTAACTTGCAAAGAAACATACAAACTTGTAATATGAGATCAAAACAAGATTTTCCATTTTGCAAAATCATTTGCAATGATTCCAAACTTGCTCGCTTTTAATTGTTTTTCCATTTTGGAATGACACTAAAGCTGAAGCAAAACTGAATTTTATTGGAGCTGAAAAAGGTTTGTGATGCGTTCTAGATGGAGCCTTATCTGCGTCTGATAACACTTTAGGCAAATGCTTTCAGCATGAGCCTGTCTCTCTCTCCCTCTCTTTGTCCCTCTGTCTCTCTTCCTGATATACGTCAGGATGCAGATACCGTCTGTAATACCTCAGTGGTGTGCTATGTCCTCTAGCTTGTGTGTTTGAAGTCTGTTTGTGGGACTTTTATAGGTACTGATAGGGTGAGAGATTTTATCATTCGTCCAGCCATTTGCAAATAGCAGATCCACACGTCCGTGTCCAGAACAGGAAGCCAATGGATGACCTCTTGTTAATGGTCAAGACTGGATTCCTCTAAGAGATGATGAAATATACATGCCAACACAAAGTCTTTTCTAGAGCGTTTCCTTGATCATGTTTAGACCAGTGTCAGAAATTAACTTTCTTGTTAAGGGATGGTTCCCAAAAATAAACTTTCTTTTTTATTATTATTATTTTTTTTAATGTTTTTCTGCAGAACACAAAAGAAGATATTTTTGAAAAACAGTGGAAAAACACACTAAGGCCCCGTCCACACGGAGACACGTTTCTGTGTATGCGCGCACATTTTGTATCGGATAGGCGTTTCATCCACACGGATCCGGCGTTTTCGGAGGTTAAACCGCTATTTTTTTTAAACCAGGTCCCAGAGTGGATAAATCTGAAAACGCCACCTTTTGCGTTTTCGTGTGTACAGCCAATCTTATATTTTGTGAAACGATTTTGTGAAACGATGATGTCATCACCCCACGTGTCGACCCTAGTCAGACACCTAACAGCACAAAACGGCAACGACAACAATAATAGCATACTACATACTTGAGTTCGTGCTGCAGAAGCTTTACTAATATAAAGCTTTATTTCTAAGCTTTACTAAAGTTTGTATACAGCGCGCAAAGTTTATGCGCATGCTCCAAGTCTTATTCTTTGTTTTTAGTGTATCTCTATTGCAGGATTACAGCGCCACATACTGGTCTGGCATGTATACTACATCGTTTTGAGTCGTTTCAGTGGTTTCGTGTGTACGCAGATATTTCTTGAGACGAGGAAAAAAAAAAAAGATCGGATAGGGTAAGCTCTGGCTTTGTGTGGACGTAGCCTGAGACATTTCTCAAAATACCTTCTTTTATGAAAGTCATAAACGACTTGAGGGTGAATGAATGATGACAAAAAAATTTTTTTGGGCTAACATATCCATTTAAGGGCTTTAATATTTGCTCCCTGGAATTGATTTTAAGGGGTAGTTTATTTCTAACCATTCAAAAACGCACAGGATGCCATTCAATTATGTTAAATACTAAAATTAATCAATTTTTAATGTGGACAGTTGCACCTAATTATGAAATCAATTCAATGTAAAATATTAAAGTAGCTGTAAAACAATGCACAGGATATTATTACACAATAAACACAATTAAATACCGGTCATTTTCAGATGATAGAAAGATTAGTTGACTATGAGAACATTACACTCCATTTTAAATGTCAGTTTCTGTTGCATTTTTGCCCGATGCCCTAGTTAATTTGTGACCCTGGTACAGACTGTTCTGTTATTTGGCTGGTAGAGTGTTTGTTGTAGTGATTTGTGTTTATTCTGACTGGTAAATAGAAAATGAGGGGGAGATTTAACATATTTCACACACCGATGCTGAAGCTGCAAGTGCCATTGGTGGCATCTGCTTTATTTTGGCTGTGGTTGGACTGTCATTGTTTGTCATCTGCTGTGCAGACCCAAAGAAATTCTAAAATTATGAAATAAAGTCTGTCTTGAGATGAGCTTTAACTGTTTATGAGTGGCCATGTGTCTATGATGCTGAAATAGGCTTTTTTTGTCTCTCTCTTTCTCTCTCTCTCACCCTGTTTACTCCCATACAGTATTGCCACTGTTTGGTCGTTCTTTCTGCCCACCAGTCAAATTCACAGCCCAGAACATGTCAGCACCCTCAACTCAGTTTGATCCATCAGATTAATGTGCTGTGATTCAAAGGCTCAGAGAAAAGGAAGTCCAACAGCGTCCAGACTGTTGTGTTTTTCACCAGGGAGAGTTTTTAAATAATACGAGAACATGTCATGTGCAAAGAATCACTATCATTCTTCACTCTTCTTTTGGGCCTCATGCCTCTTCCAACCACCCTGACCCAGAAATCATGGATATTTATAGTGCAGCGATTACTGATAAACGTGAATGGAATGGAGAGAATGGAAGAACGGAGTCAGTAATGGGGCTGCTGTTTAAAGACGGTCATTACAGTGAATGAAACCTCAACCAAAAGTATGATCTGGGAAGGCAATGGGAAAACAAGAACCAAGACATTAGGTTTAAAAAAGAAAAAACTGTGAACGTCAGAGACGAGTTGAAGAGAGAAACAGAACAGAAATGATGATCACAGGATACAGACAGAAAAATGGAAGCAAACCAAAAGACAAACTCAGACAGTTTGAGATGGATTTATCTAGAGAGTGACCAGAAGAGACTCGCTCAAAAGAGAGAGAGCGAGACGGAGAGATGGCGTGGATGTTGATTGTTGCCATCCTGGACAGCTAGTGAGGGTAGAGCTGGCAGAGCTGAGACGACACACATGCCAGCTTCATCTTAACATCATTCACAGGCCTTCTATGACATTATTAAAGAACAACGTTCATTTTTCTCAAGCACACATTGGACGCCTGTTGTAAAAATGAGACACCAAGAACTGATGATGTCTGTCTGCTTTGGGCAAAACCAATTTTCCTCTCTCTTATTTGAAAGGCTGTGAAAGATGTGACTGCTATTTTATAAACCAGTAAAAACAGGCAAAGATTATAGTCATGGGTTTGAGAACACAGAGCAGACTTTTCTGATTTATCCGGTTGTTGCGGCATAAATGTGAGAAATTCATCGGCTGCCATATTCTGATGTTCACTAATTTCAGCAAGTTATCTTATTGAATTCGTAACCGCTTTTCTTTGTTTTACATGCCGGGATGTTTCTCAATGGCTTTAAAGCAGTATGTGCCACACTCAGTCACCACAGAGTGACATTGACGTCTTTTCCATTCTCGTCTGCGTGGCTTCGTAGCCAAAAAGCCATGACGACTTGCCCAGATTCCATTTGTCACTTCTCTTCACGCAGCTGATAGATGGATGATCAAAAGAACAAATGAACGGATGGATGGAGGTATATTTCCAGCCCCAGTCTACTTTGACATGCCAACCATGATGCCATTCTGTCTCAGTTGTGATCACTCATTGAGAGTTTGCACAGAAACAGACCTGTCTGTAATAGTTTACCCAATCGTCCATGCAGCCAATGTCCATTCAACCCTGCCTATAGAGTTTTCATGGCATATTCTATACCTATACGATTCAAAAGCTACCCTTGATTTCAAGTGTTGTTCTTCTGGCAAACCTTTGCAATCCAGGGACAGGAAGATCAATGTGTTCTCTGTGTTAGACAATGAGAAAGCCGTTTTCTCTCTTTGAGTAATATCTACCAGATTCTCTTGATTTTGGTACTGACCCCAGGTCAGGGTGAGAGGACTGTTCTGATAACGCTTTAATAGGATGGCTGCAAGGTCTAGTATTATTTCTGCATGAAGAATGAGCAGATTTTGAGATAATTTCTTGGAGTTTTGTGTGTGTTGTTCAATCTGTTTTAAATATGTATGACTTTCTTTCCTCTGTGGAACACAAGAGTAGACATTTTGAAAAAATAAAGTTTTTTTTTTTTTGTACATTGAGAGTCAAAGGGGACCAATGACTTTCATTATATGGATAAAAACAATAGAAACACATTTCTTTTGTGTTCCATTGTGGAAAGTAAGTCATACAAGGATTAGAAGACATGAGGGTGAGTAAATAAATATCTAGATCAGTCATGAAACTCTAGAGGGCACAGGCTGATTACATGCAAACAGCAAGCAATCATATCATTACTACATGGCACATGCTGATTGCCTCTGCTGATTCTGCAGGTTCAGTGTTTGGTTTATTTATGGCTATTCATGCAGCAGCAGCATATCTTACATGCTCACTATAGCATGTCTGTGTATTGGCAGTAGCGTGCGTAGCAGATCATTAGTCTGCCAAGACAAGCAACGCTTTCGTTTTAGTAAGAATATGTGGCAAGTAAGTAGCTAAACATTTAATATTTGACAAATGTTTTATGGTTGAAATATTCAGCGACCGACAGTAATATACCCAGTAATGCAAACTACTCAACATTTTTATTAAATTTTGTATTGAAAGCATGCTATTATTTGATTAATATGAAATGATTCATGTAATTTGAATGTGATGAGACAAGAAAATGTTTGCGTTTTTGACATACAAATAAGAGTGAATATTATTTACAAATAGTTTAAACTCTTAAAATTACTTAATAACCTGGAACTATTACCGTTCTTATTTCTTTTTCGTTATTCCTTTAAATCTCTTTTAATCTTTTCATTATTTAAGTCCTTTTAATAAAAAAAAATTTACACAATAAAAAAAAAAAAAACTAATCATGGTCCCCCCCAATGTTCAAGACATGGTTACGGCCTTGAGTTATTCATTAACATTCTAAAACTATCCAGAGAGTTGCCATGACTGAACTGAATTTTTATTTTTGGGTGAACTACCCCTTTAAGCAGTTTTATATTTCTTGTTCATCAGTTATTCATCATTGATTTAGATGTGTGTAATATGTATATTATGTAGTACTATGTGTGTATTTTATTTGTCTGGCTAACTGACAGCAATTGTTGGTTTGTGCAGCAGTGGGTAGTGAACAGAGACCATGCATCTGTGGCAGGTGTTGCTGGTCTGATGTTTCTGTACCTGACAAAGATATAGAAGTCTTCTTTTTAGCACTTCTTTCTTTCTCTTCCTGTTTCCTTTGGTGATGGTAAGTGTACTGGGGTATTTTCAACCCATCATGCCTCTTTAGCAGCAGTTTTGAGCATCATAAGTCCCCCAACTCACAGCTAACAGAGCCATGTCAAAATTTCGTTCAGTAGCAAATGCTGCAAAAAGGATTTAAAAAACACCAGAAAAATAGTAACAACTAGCACAGTTTGATTTATAGAGGATTTATAATTTTTTTGGCGTAGACATTGTTTTTAAAAATCTAAGTTTTAGATGTTTTAGGCAGCAGCATTTGGAAATAGCAGTAGGTCTGCATCCAATTTTCAGCAGAGTGTTTTCCTGGGGGAGAGAGAGCGGAGTCACAGTCTGCTCTCTAAAGAGGGTGGCTTAATGCTGCGTGCAGACAAGCCCCCTTAGCACTGCTGGAGACATCATATCAGCATGAGTGACAGACAGCAGAAAGCAGTGAGCATTCCCTCTGTTTAGGTCAATTGCAAATAAAAAATTTTAATTTAAAAAAATCAAACCATGAGAGTCAGGTTGTAGTTGTATTGGTCTTACTGGGCTAGATCTGTTACACATGCTGCTGATGATGCAGACGAAGTATGGACCTGTGACAGCCAATAGATACACATATATGCTGCAGTGAGTATGTAAGATATATTGCTGCTGCATAAGTAGACATACATAAATCCTGTAGCAGATCTAGACAGGTGGAGCTTGAGGGTTTCAGAGGAACTCTGATAACGTGCTTACAGTGAACACTGATCCAGACTATTTTGAATGTTGACCAGGCACATTTTTTCAAGGTTTTTTCTAAGGATTTCAGCTTTAGTCAACATGAAATAGAAGTTGTGATAACCTTTTCTTACCTATTGTGACGTATATCGTCTCTGTGAGATGGTTGCAGTTCCATCTTTTTAAAATGTTTGTACCACTTTTGCTACAGTATTCTGACTGATAAGTAAAGCTTTGCTGATCTTCTTGTAGCCTTCACCTTTCTGGTCTAAAGAAATTGTCAGGTCTTGTGACATTTCTCTTCCATGTGGTGGCATTGCTGACAGCATGAAATGGGAAGGGGTTTTGTATTCTTTGAGATAATTGTTTAAAATGTTTCTTTTCAAAGGGGGTGTACTCATTTACGCTGAGCAATGTACAGGTCCTTCTCAACAAATTAGCATATTGTGATAGTTCATTATTTTCCATAATGTAATGATAAAAATTAAACTTTCATATATTTTAGATTCATTGCACACCAACTGAAATATTTCAGGTCTTTTATTGTTTTAATACTGATGATTTTGGCATACAGCTCATGAAAACCCAAAATTCCTATCTCAAAAAATTAGCATATTTCATCCGACCAATAAAAGAAAAGTGTTTTTAATACAAAAAAAGTCAACCTTCAAATAATTATGTTCAGTTATGCACTCAATACTTGGTCGGGAATCCTTTTGCAGAAATGACTGCTTCAATGCGGCGTGGCATGGAGGCAATCAGCCTGTGGCACTGCTGAGGTGTTATGGAGGCCCAGGATGCTTCGATAGCGGCCTTAAGCTCATCCAGAGTGTTGGGTCTTGCGTCTCTCAACTTTCTCTTCACAATATCCCACAGATTCTCTATGGGGTTCAGGTCAGGAGAGTTGGCAGGCCAATTGAGCACAGTAATACCATGGTCAGTAAACCATTTACCAGTGGTTTTGGCACTGTGAGCAGGTGCCAGGTCGTGCTGAAAAACGAAATCTTCATCTCCATAAAGCTTTTCAGCAGATGGAAGCATGAAGTGCTCCAAAATCTCCTGATAGCTAGCTGCATTGACCCTGCCCTTGATAAAACACAGTGGACCAACACCAGCAGCTGACATGGCACCCCAGACCATCACTGACTGTGGGAACTTGACACTGGACTTCAGGCATTTTGGCATTTCCTTCTCCCCAGTCTTCCTCCAGACTCTGGCACCTTGATTTCCGAATGACTTTGGACCACTGAGCAACAGTCCAGTGCTGCTTCTCTGTAGCCCAGGTCAGGCGCTTCTGCCGCTGTTTCTGGTTCAAAAGTGGCTTGACCTGGGGAATGCGGCACCTGTAGCCCATTTCCTGCACACGCCTGTGCACGGTGGCTCTGGATGTTTCTACTCCAGACTCAGTCCACTGCTTCCGCAGGTCCCCCAAGGTCTGGAATCGGTCCTTCTCCACAATCTTCCTCAGGGTCCGGTCACCTCTTCTCGTTGTGCAGCGTTTTTTGCCACACTTTTTCCTTCCCACAGACTTCCCACTGAGGTGCCTTGATACAGCACTCTGGGAACAGCCTATTCGTTCAGAAATTTCTTTCTGTGTCTTACCCTCTCGCTTGAGGGTGTCAATGATGGCCTTCTGGACAGCAGTCAGGTCGGCAGTCTTACCCATGATTGCGGTTTTGAGTAATGAACCAGGCTGGGAGTTTTTAAAAGCCTCAGGAATCTTTTGCAGGTGTTTAGAGTTAATTAGTTGATTCAGATGATTAGGTTAATAGCTCGTTTAGAGAACCTTTTCATGATATGCTAATTTTTTGAGATAGGAATTTTGGGTTTTCATGAGCTGTATGCCAAAATCATCAGTATTAAAACAATAAAAGACCTGAAATATTTCAGTTGGTGTGCAATGAATCTAAAATATATGAAAGTTTAATTTTTATCATTACATTATGGAAAATAATTAACTTTATCACAATATGCTAATTTTTTGAGAAAGACCTGTATATGACTCTTCCATAGACAGCAATTTAACCACCGATTTCAAGGTCCAGAAACATACTAAAGACATTGTTAAAAAAGGCGACGTGACTGCAGTGGTTCAACCTTAATGTTATGAAGTGATGAGAATACTGAGCACGTGTTCGGACATAAACACGGAAGCTCTGCAATGCATTCACTGCGGCAACTGCGTAACAGACTGTCAGGGAAGAGGAAAAATTGTTGAATAAAGTCGTTATTTTTGTTTTGTATTTGCGCACAAAGTATTTTCGTTGCTTCATATAATTAAGGTTGAACCACTGCAGTCATGTCGACTGTTTTAACATAGCATACATAATTCATTTCTATAATAATATAATTGACTTTTTTCTTCACTCTCATATTTCCTTTTTTCTTCGGATTCTATCTCTTATATTCTAGTGGCTTTGTATCTTTCCCTCCCTCCCTCTCCTTCATTTTCTCTATTCCTGGCCATCAGGAGATTCATGTTATTTAGAAGATTAGATACCATTACCAGTCATGATTTAGGAGTGAGGAATGGGAGAACGTTGTTGTCTTTATTTGTTAGGCTAGTGGTTGTCAGTAGAAACCATTCGCCAACTGCCAAGAGAGTAAACTGAGCTACTGTCACTGCGGTAATAATGTCAGACAAAAGCAGCAGCTTTATATCACACTATCTGAATGGTGTCCAAATCAAATTCATATTCAGTCCTGAAGCTGGTATATTTAGGAAACCAAACCCAAATTTTCACAGTAGCAGTTTCTAAGCAGTCTGTATTGTTTGTATTTATTATTATAGCGCAGATAAATGAACTTGTCCAAGACAGAACCGACAGTTACGAGACTGAGGAAAGAGCAAACTTGGAAGAGCTGAATACTGGAGGGAAAAACAGTGTAATACTTTCAAGGTTTAATGGCTTGTGTAGCTAAGGATTGAATACCTGCGTCTGACAAAAAACAGATCTAGATTTGTTGTTTGCATCAAGTGCACTGAGAACAGCAAATCACAAACCCTCTGAGAGCAAGAGCTTATCTAGAACAGAGAAGAGACAACCACAACAACCATATCCTGTAAATACAAAGAGATACAGAAAGAGAAAACTGATACGAGGACAGCATGTGCCACATGTGCCTGACAAGACATTAGCTGAGTGAACCTGATGACACTTAGACATTAAATATTGTGACCGGAACATTATGGGAATATTCAGAAAAATATTAACAGAAATCTAACTCAGACTGGACGAATTAGGCAAGATTTCCCAGCAGAGGATCTCTAATCTTTCCATCTTCACATGAACTACTTGTTTCGCAATAGCACACTCAGGTTCGGTTAATTGAACCCCAAACACATCTGTGAGTATCGAGAAGGGAGGCTCACTGTTATTCTGACTAACACGCTCATTCTCAGCCATGTAAAACTATTACTGAACACGCTGAGCACAACAGGATATTTCTCAATCAGCCTCACGCCAGCCTCAGGCAGTACTGGCCCACTGCTGGCCATTCCTCAACACCCAGTTGCCATTCAGCGCACATGTGAATGGTTTTTAAGGAAAAACAAGTTTAACACAGGCTCAGACGAGCCGTTGGGGATGATTAGGTGCTGTTTGGCCCTGCAGGTGTCCGGGCAGCACTCCAATGTCCGTTCCGGATCCAAGGGGTGTGTGTGAGCACAAGGTTTGGGATGGGATGAGGTGAACGCATAAGAAGCGCTGCCTCAGGGGAGAGAACCGAGACATCCGGACTAAAGCCATGAGGTTTAATTCACTGGACAAACGACACCCTGGATCTGGATTTAGAGAATGATTCAGCGCCTGTAAAAGTCATCCTAGATGAACGTGTGAGACATGTTAAACCATAACTGTCATGTGCAGTAACAGATCAGCCTGGCATAATATCATACATCTCTTTACAATCTCTTTACAAGATTGCAGGGTTAGGTTTTAAAAGGGGAAAAAAAGACATGCAAGAGTGTAGAGGTGTAAAGTACTTCATTACTATACTTATTATTTTGAGCAGTTTCTACTTGCAAGACTAACAGCCTTATGATGTATTATTGATTTAATATTGAATGTTGAATTGATTTATTTTATTGAATTGAATATTCAATAAAACGGGCTTTCGATGGCCAATTCAGGCCCGATGACCTGTCTAATTTTGTGGACAAAAGGATCAGAATGGATCACAAAATGCACTTAGTGAATTAAATATTATTTTTGTGAATATAATATGATTCTGTGCATTAATATGAATGTAATAAACCAAGTTGTATATAATGGAATGTAACTACTAAAATTTTCTTATTTTATACGAAATATGCATTTGTAATACAAAAAATGAAACACCCCTTAAAATGCTAAAAACTTGCAATTTAGAGAAATTTATGAATTGCAAAACTTGGAAGTGCAAGACAAAGTCAAATTTGTGTGTTATAAACTCGCAATTTTGAGAAAGTCCAAATTGCGAGATATAAATTTACAATTCTGAGAGAAAAAAAGTCACAATTGTGAGATGTTAACTTGAAGGTAAATGCAATTCCCCTTTATTTTTTTATTACATGGCAGAAAAGGGCTTCCACACAAAAGTGTGCTGGGGGTCTATTGAAAATTATAGAGAAAAGCATAAAAAACAGGCAGCAAAATATAAGTATATAATATTGTGATTTTCGTATAATGATAATATAAAAGCCAATTATTTAATTTTTATATTCACAAACATAACATTTTTAAATAAATCAGTTCAATATGTTTTTGGTTAGATACATAAATGTATAATTTGTCAGTATAAACGTGTGTGTGTGTGTGTGTGTGTGTGTGTGTGGTAGAGGAACTGGTGATTACCATTAAGTAATTAGCCTTAAGTGTGTTGCTGACCTCTGCATTTAACAAATAACACATTATTATTGTGCCAAGCATCTGGATATGGAAGATTCCACCATTCACAGAGTAAATGGAAACAAGCCTCTACAGTCTCAGTTAGTGAAGCATCTCTCTCCATTCACACAAGTAGCACAGATCTACACATAAACAAGTCCTCTGAATGTTTACTTACTGTCTTACTATGCCTTTGCCTTCTTGTCACATCTGTCAGTTTTAAGATGGTTTTGTTATTGACGCTGGCTTTGTCCTGTGCTTGTATTTACAGAGACTCTGGAGCATGGATCAAATAAATGTGACAGGTGCGTATGACTGGAACTGACACGCACATGAAAAAAATCAACGAGACAATCATTCACGCCATGTCGTAATTACCGTAATTATGAGATTTCAATTTGTAAAAAGCGTTCACCTGCTCGTAGAGCTCCAAGCTCCTACTTGTTCCACCTGACTGCTGCACATTCATTTAGGTGTTGATAGTGTTGCCATAGAAATGCTTAAAGGGTAAGTTAGTTCACCAAAAAATTACTCACCCTCATGTCGTTCCACACCCGTAAGACCTTCGTTCATCTTCGGAACACAAATTAAGATATTTTTGATGAAATCCGAGAGGTATATGACTCGTCCATAGACAGCAATATAACCACCACTTTCAAGTTCCAGAAAGGTACTAAAGACATCTTTAAAACCGTCGACGTGACTGCAGTGGTTCAACCTTAATGTTATGAAGCGACGAGAATACTTTTTGTGCGCAAAAACAAAACAAAAATAACGACTTTATTCAACAATCTCTTCTCTTCCCTGTCATTATCCTTAGGCAGTTGACACAGTAAGCACAGTGAAGGCTTCCACGTTTACATCCGAATGCCGGCTCAGTATTAGCCAAAGCTATGTGGGCAGCATGACGCATGTGTGTGATGCTGACGCAGGAGCCGGCCAATAATGAGTTGGCGTTCTGATGTAGAACCTGGGAGCGCTGGACGTAAAAAACGTTTGAGAATGATGTAGAAGAGAAGATATTGTTAAATAAAGTCGTTATTTTTTTGTTTTTGTGCACAAAAAGTATTCTTGTCGCTTCATAATATTAAGGTTGAACCACTGCAGTCATGTCGACTGAAAGTGGTGGTTAAATTGCTGTCTCTGGACAAGTCATTGATTTCATCAAAAATATCTTAATTTGTGTTCCGAAGATGAACGAAGGTCTTACGGGTGTGAGGGTGAGTAATTAATGACAGAATATTCATTTTTGAGTGAACTAACCCTTTAATTCCCAATCCGAGGATGTGAACAGCTCCAAGTAGAACGTCACGTGTTATCTCAAAATTACGGTAATTACAACATGCCGTGAACGCAGCATTAGTCAAGTGTGTCTCAACTTTTAAACTTGAGTGTGTACAAATGATTCATATACAGCCAGTGAGCATCTTTCAATAACAGTTTTTTACATGTTAACAGAAGCATGCAAAAGGAGAAGGGACAGAGGAAAGACGAGACATACTGGAGGGAGATCAACGCGGCCATGGCCCTAACTAACCTGGCTCAGCCCAAGGACGTGGCCACTGCCGCCACCACCAGCTGCATCATCCAGAAATCCTCACACATAGCTGAAATCAAGACTGTTAAAGTGCCTATCCTGCACAAATACTAATGCACACACACATACGCAGAAGATCCCGCTCTTCTACCTTTGGAATTCACTTGTTTTGAATATTGTTTATTACTTTGTTGTACTGATAAAGAAAGATTTTTTTTTTTTGGTACGTCTGTTTTTATTGTTATGAGTGCGATGAAGTGCCCTGAAATGCAGCACTTGTTTAGTTCACCGATTTGTGCATTTCCTTTGGCTCGCACAGACTTTTTTGATAAGTGTTGATGAACTGTCAGTGCGACAGTATTTCTGAACGAGACACTTTTGCAATGTTAACTTATTTTGATATTAATCAGAAATTTGTATTGTATCGCACCAAAGTGCCTTCATGCATCTCAAAGGAGAGATAAGTGAGAATGTACAGTTCCTGTCCTCTCTGAATGAAATAAACGGTTGAAATGACAGGAGGAGTGTGTAGCGCACTCTTCTCTCTGCTTCTCACAGCCGACAAGAGCTGCTGACCTTAAAATGAAATCAGCACAAGTCACAAAGTCATGCACATGCACCTAAGGCCATTTCTGCATGTTTTGTCTTAATATCTCATGTGGCTGTGACTACGACATTGTTTTGTCTCTACAATTGAAAACTTCAACTGTCACCTGCCAACAATAGCCGTGAGCCAAGAGATAAGTTCAGTCATCAAACTCGAACTCTTCCTTACAGTCTCTGCTTCCTCTCATAAACTCAGTTATGCACATTTCTCAGATACACAATGAGAAAGAGAGATAGACAGACTTCAAGGTTTCATCTGTATCTGTTTGAGACGAGGACTGTGACCCAAAGGGATATTTAGTAAATCATTATCAGTGCTAAACCGAACGGGTTGCCTTCTCACGTTTCTGCTCAGAACAAGATGCTTAGTGGAAGCAGAAAATGATTTGGCCAGTCATGTTTTACCCCCTTTTCTCTCTCAGCTGGTTAGAATTACTCTCAAATCGGTGTTTACAAGAAGTCAGAGAGACACTTCCATAAAAAAAAACTAAAAAACACACAAACCATTGCAGTATTACCACATCTCTGATTCAGTGAACGTTCAAACTTTTTTGCAATCTCCATGTTTGTCCTGCGGTTTTTACTCTTTGTTAGTGTTTTTGCCTTTGGTGAAACCAAGTTGTGTTAGTCTTATATTGACTGAATGGAAAGAAACTATGTTCAATGCAAATGTTATTTACATTAGAGTTATGGATGCCAAGTACACAATTTAGAAAATTAAAACGCCACTTTTGAAGTGAGCGCAGTAATACTTGCTTATGTTGATTTTCTATGTTTTGTTTTTTTTGAGGAAAGTCTCCACCTGCTTGTGGTGAGACAGGCCAAAGAAACTTATTCAAAAAGCTGCATGCACTTATCTGACTACCCCCCCTCCTCTCCTCTCCTTTTTTTATTGTTAATATTATTAAAAATAATATTCACAAACACCGTAATTCATCGGTACTATTTCCTGTTTTCCTGCTCTACGGAGTAGCACATTTTTAGTAAATTTTCTAACAAAACTGGGAAAAATGTATGATCTGATCTGCTTTTGAAATCTCATTCCTTTCATTTTTTTTTTCTCTAATCCATTCAAATCTCATGTGAACCTCTTTTGGCTTTTGCAGTGAACAAAGAGAAGAGAAAGTATCAACTTTTTTTGGGGGTGTTTTTTTCCCCTTGCACACTCTGCTCAAAAGGATGCTGACAAACAGTTATTTTGTGAACATTTGAAATGATTAAAGACTGTAAAAAACTTGTAATAATAGTCTGATTTTTTTATTGTTAAGTTATATTCTTTTTTTATTTTATAGAGACTGGATGTTTGTCCAATGAAGGAATGCATAATATCTCATTTATTCTCTGATTTTCTTTTAATGTTCAGTTTTACACCAGGAACCTTGTTTACTTCAAAGGAACATTAAATAAAACATTTTTTGATGATATGATGTTGCTTGGTGTTTCATCATTAAAGTCTGCAGTTCTGCACAAACTTCTGAAATCTTTCTTCAGATAAAACCGATCAGAGATTAAATTGCTAACATTTAAACAGAGTATCCATTTGCATTTTAACTTCAGTTACTTTATGAGTTTTTCTTGAGTATAAAAAATGAATAGGGCCAACTTACGATGAATAATTCAAATAGCATTGAGACAGACAAATGAAATTTCACTAATTTGTCTCTGCGGTTTGACCTGAGTTCAGATGACAAGCTCCTCTTTTCTTTTTTAGCCTCAGTGTCTTTTTGAATGCGGTCATGTTAACTTTGCCAGAGGCAGAGACCTTGTTTGCCTTCACGCTGGTTTCAGCCCAGTAAATACAAAGACACCGCATCGCACAAACAGAGCTGGAAATGGATGATGAGAATGGAGTTCTGTGATCTTGTCTTTCCTTAAGGGTTTAATCCTGAACAAATGCTGGGAACGGACACATTGGTGCTCACTGTGGTATTGACTGTGTACAGCACAAAGAGTTTAGCAAAACAAATCGTAAGTTAAGACTGCCATATTAATCTAAGACACCAAACTGAAGCTTACAGTGCGTTTCCATGAACCCTGACAACAGCATCAGGCTGGAAATATGAAAGCCTCTTTTCTGCATTTTCTCAGCATCTATCAAAATATTCTCTCCCAAACACATATACAGTGGCCCCAAAACTTATTTGGACACTGAAGTCCCCAAAAATGTCTAAATGTCATTGCTTGAAGTCCATCTGTAATCTATATAGTTTTATAATCTGAAATCTATTAATCTTTTTGCAGGATATTTTGCATTAAAAGTGTAGTTTCTAAAAGAAAATGTCATTTAGCTTAATATTTTGTTCTATATCGGACATATATACAATGCACAGACATTCTTACATCTTAATACAAAGTGGGAATTTAGTGTCGAAATACTTTTTGTGGCCACATACAATCCCCGCAAACAAACACTAACTCGGCTGCTAATGAACAGTTTGAAAAGACTTACAAAACAACATCAACAGAAGATAAAGAATATCAAAACAATGAAAGAAACATGAATAAAAACACACAGCCACCAAGATTTTCTGACTGTTTAGACTCTAATCTTATCTCACTCATCTACTCCTCATCTTTCTCCAGCATCCCTCTTTCACGTTTATTGGTAGCATGCTGCTTGGCCTGGTTTAAAAATAATGTGGAATCCACGGTTAAACATGCCAGTCATGCAGTATTATGAGAGAGACAGAGAGAGAAATTTGGTTCTATGCTTTCAGATCATATCATCATCATCTCATGAAGTTCATAGTCAGAGCTCCAAAAGGGCACTAGCATAAATCAAGTCCCCTTGTCTCTCTTCAGCTCTCGCTGTCCTACTATTGTCTCTCCTCTCTTCTCCTGTTTCTCTCTAAGCAGACTGGCAAAGATCGGCGCTCTGAGCAGAAATTTCCATCGAGGCCATTTATTGAAATGTTTGAGCAGGTTTTGTGGATCTCACCCATTATCTAGCCGAACAGGTTGGGATGCTGGGCTGGCCAGCCGTGTGACACACTCCAGACGTCCCTCCACCCTTCTCATCAGACACAGGGTCCAAGATACTGTCAAAAAAACTACACACACACAAACTGAGCACAAAGAAATGCCAAAATCATTTGAACAGGGAAAAGCGCTTCAGTCAGAAGACGAAATTTGACCCATGCCCCATATTGGAATAATTAGTTACCTTGCCTAAATGGTCTGTTGGTCCATTAATTATCATTTGCCTGTATGGACATATGCTGGATACATAGTCCAGAATCTGAGCACTGATTAGCCACTGGGTCAGATACTATTTGAAACCCATAATGATTATAAATGTATTTTGTTTATGTGACATTACATGTATTACATATTTTGTCATATTTAGAACATATAATGAAAATAGATCATTAAAATGATAAATGTTCAAAAGTCTGTAGTCAGTAGGATTTATTTTTGAAAGAAATCAAGACATTTATTCACCAAGGATGATTAAATTGATTATGCCATTATAATGTTGCAAATTATGATTTCTATTTCATTAAATGCTGTTCTTTTGAACTTTCTATTAATCAAAGAATCCTGAAAATCACGGTTTCCACAAAAATATTAAGCAGCACAACTGCTTTCAACATTGATAATAATACAAAATGTTTCTTGAGCAGCAAATCAGCATATTAGAATGATTTCTGAAGGATCATGTGACACTGAAGACTGGAGTAATGATGAAAATGCAGCTTTGACATCACAGGAATAAATTTCATTTTAAAATATATTCAAATAGAAAACTTTTACATTTAGTCATTTAGCAGAGGACTTACAAATGAGGAGAACAGTAGAACAGTGTTTCACAATATTACTGTTTTACTGTATTTTTAATCAAATAAATGCAGCCTTGGTGAGCAGAAGAGACTTCTTTCCAAAACATAAAAAAAAAAAAAAAAAAAAATTACCAACCTCAGGAATTAATAGGATTTCCAGGATAATTTTTCAAATGCAGAGTAGATTTTTTTTTTCTCCCTTAACCAGAGCTTGATAGAGTTTAGACATTTAATAAGATTTCTTTAATATCTTATAAATGGTGCAAATAGTCTGAGTCACAGATAATAAGTTTAATCTATTGCATTGTTTCCTAATGGATTTAAATCTTTCTTTTTCTTTTCTTTTTTTCATTTCAGAGCAGAAGGTGGTAGTTGGCATTGTTTTCCTGTAATTTTTCTTTTTCTTCCAGATTCACAGATGTTTCAAGGAATCTCACTCCTTCCTTTATTCTGGCTTACACTTCCCTCTTCAGAGCAGCACGGACGCAAGCGTGTTTCTGTAGCCGTACTTCAGTGCGCTAACCTGAGGTGCTCAAAACATTTCCTGTCTTTAATTCAGTGAACCTCCAAGAAACCACCAGAAACATCAACAGAGAAAATCAGTGGTTTTAAATGTGTTATTAAAACACAAATGCACAATATGCTGCTTTGCGTAGCGCTCTGTGAAGACATATAACAGAGGTGTTTTACGGAAAAGGGATTAATCAGAGACATTGCTGGAATTTCCACTCGGACTGAATGTGTTATGCCCCAAAAAAAGGAAAAGAACATCACTTTAAAACTGAGCCACATCATAAGAAAAGATTTAACTTTAAACCAATTAACAGAAAAACAAACAAAAATTTTTTTCAGTTCCTAAAATTTTTTGATTGAGTGATTAATTTCTTATAAATATATATATATGAAAATGTCCTGTTTACAATGTTAAATTGTTTTAATGTTGTAAAAT
>RJVU01067793.1:1349495-1383748 GCA_003731715.1 Anabarilius grahami | reverse complement strand
AAAAAAAAAAAAAAAAAAAAAAAAAAAAAAAACATTGGTTCTTGACCAGGGGACTGGGGCCAACTAGGGGGCCTCAACCAACTTTTAAGGGCACTGCAGGATGACTTTAGTATTTCTATTAATAAATTATTATTAATCTAAATGAAAATGCTAAAATCAGGGATGCAAACACATCAGGGGTGAAAAAGGTGAGAAAGATGCGAGACATCCCCCCAAAAAAAACTATTTATATTATAGCTATATTTAATATTCATATTGACTTATGAGTAGTATAGTAGAGTTAAACTAAAGTTGTATTCGTTGGCAAAATGGCAATGTTAGAAGCGTTATACAAATTGTATTTGGAATAATAAAAAGTACGTTCGATTAAGTGGAAATAACGAAACAGTGCAAATCACAAGAAGTCAGGCTTAACAGGCCCAAGCTTTACATATCGATACTTATGCCAATTAAATGAAGGTTATCATAACCCTACTTTACGAGATTCTTACGTTAAGGCATGCGGGCAGACCTAGCGGAGATGACTCTCATCCGCCGTGCATTCACTCTTTCCAGGCGCATTGCGCTAAGCCAGGATGTCTGAGTTTTTTTTTTTTTTTTTTTACAACTGAGAAGGCGTGATTCTCATGATTTCATTCACCATGACCCCGTCCAAAGACTGTCCTCTCAGAATCCCCCCCCCACCCTTCCCCAAAACACTTTCTCATCAGATCTACGCGAATCTCGTAGGTGACCTATTTTGATCTCAAAAAGGTGAATTCTCACCTAAAGGTGAGGAGTTTGCATCTATGTAAAATAAAAAAAATAGAAAACATTAAAATCAAGACGTAAACTGAAACCATATTTTAATCCCCCCTATCTATATATATGGGGCTTTGAATATTGTGTTGGACAATTGGGGGCTGGGGGATTTTGAGTCAAAAAGGTTGAGAACCACTTCTTTGACCTCCTGGTATCAACATCCATCTTGGGTGATCCAGTCGCAAGTGGTCAGTGCTAAATGTAGGTGTAAAAAGTCTACAAAACAATTAGTGAAACATATGGCCACATCACATTTGTAGTGTGAACACTAAGGACCTGTTTACACCTGATATTAAGATGCGTTTTGGTCTTTAAGGATTTAAACTTTGTTGGCTGAGGACCCAAGTTTGGTTTGAAGACGAAAAACGTACTAAGCAGAATGTTCTCTCACCATGCCTGATTTCTAACACGCACTCACAGCGTTCGGCGTGGTCTTGCGGCTGTCAGAGCAGAAACGAAAGCTCTCCGTATGTTTTTTCATCGTCTCCAAGCGTGTTCACATGTAAATTGCACAAACTTATTTTCTCCATTAGATCGAAAAATCTGAGAAAAAAAAAAAAAATCTGTATTTTCCCACTCATAGACCATTCCCTCGAAGAAATCAGGACAGAAGTGGACAAAAGAGACGGTTTATAATATACCAGGTGTAAACAGGCGTGTGTCTCCCTCATCCACTTGTGATCCAATCGACCAAAACGCATCTCAATACCAGGTGTAAACAGGGCCTGAGTCTTAATGTGTTTCAGATAACTGAACTGCCTACTCACCTGTCAATCAAGCCTTGAACTAATAGTTTTTAAACTTAGTTAATATAACTAAAATTGAGTATATCTGAGAGCAATAGTGCGCAGATTTTTTAAATTTGACTTTTTATCCTTTATCAAAATGCAGCATTACACTTACATAATAAGGCTACACACATATAATGATGTAGTTAGAGACTTTCTGCTCACAGGAGACACTTGAAATGTTAATATCAGGTGTAGAAAGGGCTGCTGAGTAACTTTGCAGGGATGTGAAGGCGGGATATGATGGCCCACCTGGTCTGTTATGTGCTGTAGCCTTATAATAATGCCGCTGGTGGCAGGACTGTGAGCTCAGAGTACGTATGACCTCACTCTAGTGTAGGCGCTACTGTCTGGAGCTTGATTGGCCAAATGTAAACATTTTAGCACTGAACTTTGCCAAAGGTGAAATCAGACTTGAGACCTCCAGCAGTGTAGTCGAAAGCACCTCAAAGTAGGGCTGCTTTTGCACTTTTAAAGCCAGAAGTGTAAGAAAGAATTACTGGCACTCACAACACGCTCAGAAAAGCATTAATCATTAGCTGTATTTTTTGTGCCGTACAGGGTAAAAAAATTAAAATGAGCCAACAAATCATAGTTTGCGCATTAACAAGTGCACTAAAGTGAACGTGTTTAAATCTGACGCAGTTAAATCAGACTGGCCTGTTATGTAAAAACAGACAGGTTATCTACAACCTGGGACAGACAAGTAAAAACATAGTGGTGATTTACTGCTGCTTTTAAGCCCACCATTATTACACAATATGACGGGTTCCACATTATATTCCAACAGAGGAACAGAGACTGGCTATTGAAACATCCATCCATGAAATTTCAGGCAATTTTGTGCCTTCAACTCACCGACGTGTCCAAGTGCACCAGATCAGACAGTCAAAGAGAAATAAATACTACAATTATTTCACAAGGCAAGATTATTTACACAAAATAGAGAGTCTGTTACCGCGTGTGCCAATCATATGACCCGTAGGACCACCAGACTGTTTTCATCCTCTTTTCTTTCATTCCTCGGGAACACAGAAAAGGGACTGTCTCAGTGAAACATGCGGTTTTTCCACGGCATTGCCTCTTCTGCTTGAGGAAAGCTTACACCCTCCATGTGTTGATACAATGTGATTAGTTTATTATAGAAGCCTGTGGCTACAGCGTTCTATACTGTAGTAGTCAATCTGGTAGTCAATCTGGTAGTCTTTATGTGTGCATGTACGTGTGGAGTGAATGACAGAATGCTACAGGAATCCCACCAAGCGGACCCAGGCCAATGGGATGTCATATGGGAGCACACTGAAAACCGCAGATCTGCTAAAGATGAATGAAGCCACTAATTCATACTCTGGCCTCCCATGTGCCCACTTTGCTTTGTGCTAAAAACTGACTTTGAGAGAAAAGGACCTTTTTTCCTTTCAACATAGGGTCTTTAATTTTCCATCACCACTAAGTCAATACGTGAGGGGCAGAAGACGGATGGTCATGGTCACGTCAGAATTCATGCGGTAGACATTTGCATTATGGAATTTAGACAGCGTTATTAATTTCCTTTTTATTGATGAGGAAAGCACTGCTGCCCATTTGTCTGGAAAACAAAAGGTGAAGAAAGAGAAGAAAGCAGAATTGGGTTTCTGGATGTCAGAGCTCTGTCAAATATAGAGATTGGAAACTGGACAGATCTGAGAGCGTGGACAGCCCAGCCAAGCCTAAATTGTGTGCAACAGGTTTTACAGCCAGGAACGTCATCTGTCCAGAACAGAAAATTGGAATTCAAAAGTTTGTTTTAAAGATTGAAGTCAGGGAACAGTGAGCTTCTTCATATACAGTACATGCCAGTTTAAAATAGCTGTCAAAATGTTCATTCTTATTATCATGTATCTGCTTAAGTCTCTCAACTGTGTGTTAATGAAATTTAGCCTTAACTGGCTTAGTTGTAGCTAATCAGCTGTTTGGTCAGCAGCAGCAACATTGTAAGAAACAATGTGCAATAAGGGTGCATATTAGTATTTTAAATTACTGCTAAGGCAGTGGTTTTCAGCCTTTTTCACTTGACATCATCCAAGAAGACTTCCCCCAATATTGGCTAAGAAATTTCCTCTGCCGTAATTATGCAGATTAAATGAATTATGACTGTAATTATGACAGTTTAACAGAAACTGGGAGTGTTGATATATTACAATAATGAACTACAATTAATTTTGTGATTCCAGAATATTCAATATTTTGATTAGTATGTTCTTAGTTACAATTGTACGGAAATGCACAAATGAGATTGTACGAATTAATACAATTTAGCCACCAAATCGCCAAAATGTAAAATAGATAAGAATTGTTATGACATTGTGTTGGACGCCCACTGTCTTAAAGGATTAGTTCACTTCAGAATTAAAATTTCCTGATAATTTACTCACCCCCATATCATCTAAGACGTTTATGTCTTTCTTTCTTTCTTCAGTTGAAAATAAATTAATTAGGATTTTTCTCCAAATAGTGGACTTCACTGGGATTCAACGGGTTGAAGGTCAAAATTACAGTTTCAGTGCAGCTTCAAAGGGCTCTACATGATCCCAGATGAGGAATAAGTGTCTTATCTAGCTAAACCATCGCTATACTTTTTAGCCACAAATGCTCGTCTTGCACTAGCTCTGCAATGCGCCACGCATTGCGTAATTAGGGTGGAAAGGTCAAGCGTGACGTAGGTGGAAGTACCGCACAAGTGTTTACAAAGCGAACATGCAAAGACTAAGTCAAAAAAAAAAAAAAAGGTAAAACAAAGAAAATGAGACATTATGAGTTTTTAATGACCTTAGAGGATTAGTCCACTTAATTTAGAAAACCTTAATTTCTTTTCGACTGACGAAAGAAAGACATGAACATCTTGGATGACATGGGGTGAGTAAATTATCAGGAAAATTTTATTTAAAAGTGGACTAATCCTTCGCCCTACCACAGTACTTCTGCCTTTCCAACGTGATTACGTTGCAGGGCTCGTCAACTGGCGGCCCGCGGGCCAAATCCGGCCCGCCAATCATATTCATCTGGCCCGCGGCACCTCAATTTCCCTCCTCTTCTTTTACTGGCGGTGTGGCTAAATTTGGTTAGATATCGTGGCTGCAGTGGCGCCTGCAGCTGTACGGTTATATACGCACTGTTCGTACCATGCACGCTCCTCTGACTGACCTGAGAAACGTTTTCCGTGCGAATATTTCAGCAGTTATTATGTGTTCCATATTTCGGTCGACAGAACCAGCGATACCAGTCATTCGTGAATTAATCATTCTTTTGTCTCGATTCTTTCCCGTGAATTGGCCAAACGTGCTTGCATAATGATCTGAAAAGATTTGGATTCGTTCGGACTGCTCTGTCACTGAATCATCTGAGGTGATTTCTCGGTCAGTAACGACAAATACAGAACAAATAGCGCTGTTTTCAGGCGTTTCACTAGTTTACTTTGCACTACGCAGCACGGCCCAGTGGATAACGGAACGGAAGCTTAAAGGACCTACGTTTATTCCCGGTCACCATTATTAAACAGCGTTGTGACATCTAGTGAGATTAGCGTTTCAAATCGACACACACCTCTCGTTTACAAACCACAAATCACTCGATGATTAAACTAGTTTTAAATCAGATGAAACAGCCTCAACATTCCCAACAAGACTGATGAGGAAAACAGGAGAAAGGTGCCATGAATGAAGATAGAAGACTTTTAAATCCCAAAATCACCACCCTTAGAAACATTTACCGTGAATGAACTGTAGTAAATTACCATGGTTTGTGGAAATGTGGAATATTTATATTTAAAACTATGTTATAGCCATTTATATTGCAATATATTTATTAGGTGTGTCGGGGAATATATAATTCAGTTTATTGTTAAGGTGCATTTTACCTGTGTTTAGGTGTTTTTTATAGGCCTATATAACATATCATAATATAATATAATTTGACAGTGGTAGTGAGTAGCCATGTATGGTTTTACCTGTGGTTACCAAGTCTCACTGTGATGATATTTTCATTTAAGCCTAATAATTAATAAAATAATTTTTACCAATAAGGTAAAATTGGACCTTCAACCTGTTGTACCCCATTGAAGTCCACTATATGCAGAAAAATCCCATAATTTCTTTTTGACTGAAGAAAAAAAGACTCATTTTAATTCTGAAGTGAACTAATCCTTTAAGGTACTTCTATGCATTCTTTAGGGGTACAAAGATGTACTTTTAAGGGTACTACCCCAGTGACAAGGTGTTGTACTAAAAGTACAATTTTGCAGGGTTGGGGCACAGTATAATGATTTGTAATTTTGAAAGTTATTACAAAGTTGTATAGTGATACTAAAAGTTATTATATCCCACCAAAACTTGTTAAAAAAACAATTTTGTAGATAAGTGAGACTTTGAGGTGCAACAATGTCTTCGAAAGGCCACACACAGCTTGTGAGTTGTAGGTTGAGTACGAAGGAACTGCACTATGACCAATATGAATTTCCAAGATACATAGCCAACTAGTCAGAAGAATTAATCATCAAGAAAGAATAAACTGTGGTTATTCTAACAGTTCATAAATTTTAAACACTTGAAAGCAATTGATTATGACAGTTGCAGAGGATTATTGCAAAAAATTACACGTATTACCACAGACTTTTCTAATCAATTTGATACTTAACATAAATAGTGTTTCAGATCCAGATAGAATCTTATTCTGGATTTGGAATGGATTGCAGCCAAGCAAATTGCTTTTCAGACCAATGTCACGCTTAACTGAGGCTTCAAAACTGGCCAAATATGCCATCAATAACTAGAGGATCCGTGGTACAAAGAAACCCTGCATTTCACCCCACATTGAGATGCAGTTACCGTATAACTCTAATGAAAATGTTCCTTTGGTTTATACACAGCACGATGTGCTAAATGTGCCTCTAGAGTGAAATACAGATTCCGAAATAATCACTAAACCCCGACCCTTCGTGCACTTTCCGCAAGCCATCCTCCGACCCACAACTGCTTTGGCTCTGTTCCCCCTGCCGACATGGCAAATCAATCAGACTGATAACGAGAGCAGGGCGTGTGTGCAGGCCAAATGCAGTGACATTTGGGGAACTCAACACCTTTTGAAACCATCATAGCAGTCTCATAATGATCTTATGCAGGACAGTGTGATGAGCCCACAGAGAGCCTGTCTGAGCACTGAGCCATGCAAGAGAGAGAGAAGGAAAGAAAGCATAAAAGAAGAATGGTTAATGAGACATGGGCTGATGGCCTAGGCAGAAATGTCCAGATATAAGAGCTCAGTTTGGTGTAATGAGCGAACCCACCGATCTTCTAGTCAGTCATCACGGTATCTCCACAGAACTCCACACAGATTCAAATGCCAGCAGTGTTAATCTCACCAACTAAATTACTGACGAAAATTGTCATTGATAAAGATTTTGATCAATGTTAATGACATCAGAGAACTGTGAACTTCATTTTATTATTTATTATTATTGACCTAACTCATTAACTTAAAATCTAAGGGCTTACTTCAAGTAAATATATTAGGGCAAAGAGGTTTAGCTGACAAAAAAAAAAAAAAAAAAAAAAAAANAAAAAAAAAAAAAAAAAAGAAAAGAAAAAAAAGAAAAGGGAAATCCAGGCATTGCATGTAAATATGAAATGACGTGAATTTGTACATTTTAACGCTGGTTTCACAGACAAGGCTTAAAAGGTTAGTTCACCCCAAAATGGTTAAAAAGGTTACTCACCCTCATCTCGTTCCACACCCGTAAGACCTTCGTTCATCTTCAGAACACAAATGAAGATATTTTTGATAAAATCTGATGGCTCAGTGAAGCCTCCAATGACAGCAAGATAATTAACACTTTAAAACGCCCAGAAAGTTGCTAAAGACATATTTAAAACAGTTCATGTGACTACAATGGTTCAACCTTAATGTAACAATGTATTGTTTAAACTTTATTTAACAATATCTAGTTATGGCCGATTTAAAAAAAATGCTTCATGAAGCTGTAGTCACATGAACTGTTTTAAATATGTTTTAGTACCTTTCTGGGCATTTGAAAGTGTTAATTATCTTGCTGGCAATGGAGGCCTCACTGAGCCATCGGATTTTATCAAAAATATCTTAATTTGTGTTCCGAAGATGAACGAAGGTCTTATGGGTGTGGAATGACATGAGGGTGAGTAATTAATGACAGAATTTTGATTTTTGGGTGAACAACCCTTTAAGCTAGTCCTAGACTAAAATGCATGTTTGAGCTGTTTTAACTGAAAGTAACTGAAAGTGACAGATCTTAAAATATGTCAGTGCCATTGTTTTGTCTCAAGATGCACACCAGTAATGTTTTTTTTTCTAGTGAATGTTTATAAAAGCTACTAAATTTCCCTAATTGAACTAAGGCCTAATCCAGGCTTAGGCTAAGCCCTGTCTGTGAAACCGGGCCTTATAGTGTTGGAAAGACAAAAGCCTTCCAAAGACAGTAATACATGGTTAAATGACTCACTGAGTGATAAATAAAATAATAATTACTGTGTTCATCAGGAGCTGATTAGATATGCAATGTTGCAATGTTGAGAAAACAGTTCATTTTAAAATGAAAATTACCCCACGATTTACTCACAATCAAGCCAGCCTAAGTGTAAATGACTTTCTTCTTTCAGACGAATCAGAGTTATATTAATAATCATCCTGATGCTCCGAAGCTTTATAATGGCAGTGCACAGAAACCACCAGTTTGAAGCTCAAAAAAGTGCATCCATCCATCATAAACGTTCTCCACACGGCTACGGGGTTAATAAAGGCCTTCTGAAGCAAAGCGATGCATTTGTGTAAGGAAAATATCCAAACTTAACACATTATAAAGTAAAATAACCAGCTTCCACCAGACCGGCGGAACTGTATTCAACTTACTGTATTCAAGTGTAATGCCTCTCGCAGTTCAAAACACGTACGCTACAGCCTACGCCTTCCATATTCAACTTACGAAACACGCTTTTTTTCCGTAAGTTGAATACAGAAGGCGGTCTGGCAGAAGCTAGTTATTTTACTTTATAATATGTTAAATATGGATATTTTTTCTTACATAAATGCATTGCTTTGCCTCAAAAGGCCTTCATTAACCCCCCCACATTAAAGCTTTGGAGCATCAGAGTGATTATTAATCACCCAACACATGTGATATGAGAATAATTACATATTTACACATAAACGTAACAGAAACTTGCAATGATGCCATGAACTATTATTTACACAGACAAAATTTAGAAGCAATTTTAGTCAGACTAAAACGGACTAAATTGAATGTGAATATGATGATGAAATATTGACTAAATTCAAGGGATATTTTGCCAAAACACAAAAAGTATAAAGAAAACAAGAAAAATGAAAATTTACTGCCAGTCATTTACAAAGATCTACAGCTCCCCAACTCCTTATTACTGTGTTATGTATTTAGATCAAATTAAGAGTCTGGGAAAGCTCTGGGAAATCCTTTCCATGAAATTCCACAGATTTTTTCCTAAAATAAGTGCAGATAATGCATAATAATAACAATTATAATAATAATAATAACTTAAATAACCTGACTCCACTGTTGAGGCAGCCAGAAAGACATGCAATGTTAAAAACACAGGGGCCTGAGAATCCAAAACAAAGTCAATTTATACGCTTAACCTGAAAAGACCAAAATGGATGGTCACCCGCAAGTTAAATTTTGGACACTGATCCCCAGAACACTGGTCCAAACCAGGCTTTTTAACTACCCTAACCAGCAGCGTAATTAGGCCTCAGTATTATATTATGCAATTATAATATTGTGCCTGGAATATCCTCTCCTGATCCAAGAGAAAGGTAAAACTGGCAGGTGGATACATTTAGTGAAGACTCTGGAGGAAATATAGCATACTGAATTACAGGACTATAGCATGGACAGCCAGTCATATAAGAACAATATGGATACCACAAAATGCAGATTATGTATGATCGACACATGCATTTAAAAAAAAAAAAGTGTATTTAATCCAAGAAGATCTTTCAGCTATGCCTTCATTTGTCAACAAGGAATTACGCACCTCTTGGTCAAATGGCTCTGAAGACATATCCACGGTGAAAAATCTGTAATCACTATGGTTACCGGACCTGCCTCTCTGTCCAAATACAATAATTTGGATTCATCACATCGGACGGGTGCGGAAACCATATGAAGATGCCGTCTGAACATGTGAATAAGCAAACGCTTCAGTCACTACAGTGTTCACGCAGAAATGTAACGGGAAACGGTGAAATCTCAAAGGCCTGGAGATACATTCCTGTGGTGGGTCATATTTAACAAGAACTCACTGCTGGAAAAAGTATGAGAGAAAGTGAAAGAGAGAGAAAGAAGAGTATTCAGAGACAAAATATTGTCACTTCAAGCTCAGCATTATAGTGAGGAGAGTCAAACATGAACATTATACAATGTATTTATGAGCATTATTAGCAAATATTTACATACAGCAATTAATGTGCAATAACAGTATGCAATATTGCGTAAATGCATTCTTGTTTTATAGTTTTGGAATTAGTGCGGAATAGCAATAACTTACAAACAAATATCTATAAAACAGAGAAATGTGATTATTTAAAGAATTCAAAATTAAAGTCCTCAAACCAATGGCAATTAACTCATATGATATGATTTTGATGTGTAGTGAATGGTTAAAAAATACACAATTAAATATAACTGCCCTAAAAACGCACAGAAGACATCATTGCATGCAACTGGAAACTATATAATACTTATACAAATCTTCTAATAATCTGCGTTTTCAAAACAAGTGAAAAGGAATGCATAAATGCTCAAAATGAGAAATTCTCTGTGAGTGTACATACAAACCCAGCGTTTCCTTCCACATGTGCCACACACTTTCTGAAACTGAGGACTTTACCACCCAGCTTTTAAGCAATGAATACAAGACTAGACATCTGGGACCCCCTGGATGTTTCTCTAAAACAAACAGAACAGACTAAATAGTCCAGATCGAATAGTCCAGATTAAACCAGGAGAATGGAAATATTCATTTGGCATCACTATTAAGTGTCATACATTTTTTGGGGGAACATTTATTATTTCTAAATTTGTTCTTTTGTTCCATTTCTGTGTGTGTAAAAACCCGCCATCTATAGTCACACCCTAATGACTCACTCGAAGGATTTTTAAACATTTTTTCCTTTCTCTGAGATGGACAGACATGTCAGGACCTTAAGTGTTACACTGTCCATGAGCCCATGCAGGCGAACAGAAAGAAATTAACCTTTTCCATCGATTCATCTCTATTCTAGTTATTTTTTACCCTCTTTTTATGTGTAAAATAGAGATTCATTGTGCCAATCTGTTTGATTTATAAACCCTTCAAAAACATGTTTTTAAGTGGGCGGTCCAAGTCAATAAAAGTAGTAAAACACAGATCCAAAACCATGGTAGCTCTATTATTCTGTAGAGACTGAGGGATGTGGAGAAACCGAGACAGAACTGATAGAACTGAATTGAAGACAGATAAATTGTGACTGACAGTATAGGAAAAAGTGGAATCCAAAGATGGACAGATAAAGACAGAATTGTGTTCCGCACGTTGCAGACATCAAGCGAGGGCATGATGATGGAAATCTGTGTTCTACTGAGGTCTCTTCCAGCAGTTTGAAAGGTCGAGTTAGACTGATGAGTGTTTACCTCTCACTAAATAAGAAACACAGGCACTGGGGCAAAACAAAGTAAAACATTACGAGAAATATACAAACCAAATGCAAACTGATCTGAGGTATAATGGAGTAATCAAGTTTTTACCGTCAATAGAGTTCTTTAAAATTAATTTCATCCCTAAAAAAAATAAAAAGGCCAAAGGTATGTGTTTCTTGTATGTGTCAGCTCTGTTAAATGATCAATGCTTTAAGCATGTGATATGACTGTGCTCTTATGGCAGCTTTGCTTGTGTACTTGCATAGGTACATAGACCAAAGAGGTGTATGTATCCTGTGTAGGTGTATGAATTAACTAATCTAACCTGCACTGTTTAAACACCAGTTTGTGGGTTAGAGAAGTGAGCAATATGCCCCACAGCCTCCTTGACCAGTTTGAGAGAGTTCAGACAGGGCAACTCCTCTTGTCTTGTTCACACTCTCCCACAAGCCAGGAGTCTGCAGGATTTTCTCCACCAGCTCCTCAAATGCACATTGAACACCATCCCTCGTCTTAGCACTAGCCTCTGCATGAGAGAGAGACAGAGAGAGAGAAAGAGAGAGAGACAAGTGTACAAACATATCACCTGGAGAAATCTATGACATGTGACCAATCACTAGGGAGCCACAACAAATGATATCGTGATAATGCTGATCAGTTCATATCACCACAAAAACTTTAACTTCCGACTATCCTGAGTTGTGACCTCAAAGGCACCAGCAGACATATAAATCCATAAAGTCTCTTATGCTCACCAAGGCTGCATTTATTTGATCAAAATAAAGTAAAACAGTACTACTGTTAAATAATAACATGTAAATTAATAGAGGTGTAACGACACACAAACTGATGGTTCGGTTCGGTACAGCAGGGGGAGAAAACTAAACAAAATTGCTTTTTTTAGTTAAACAGTTTACTGAATAAATTGTGTCACTCAAATTGTGTCTTGAAATGAATTCATTTATAATTAAACGTTTTTTAAGGATATAAAAACTATCTCTGCTGATGCTGTAAACTATATAGGGAGCCCTTATTTGCACATTCTCTGCAATCTGATTATAAAATCTGGTTATTCAATTATGTTTTTACTCCAATTCGTTGTTGAAATATAATCATTTGCACAGTGCCTGTCATAACTTGTTTTCATGACAGATTTATTCAAACATAATCAAGACATCGCTAACAATTAAGTAAAATATAATGATTATATAGGCTAATATAGGGCATATATTAAGTGTGAGTTCATTTCTCTATAATATACGTTTCACTAAGTTGTATTATACCTTTCAACATACCTTTAGATGTTCATTCATGTTTATTCTGTAACTAATATTAAAGAGGAAGAGATGATCGCGTTCACTTCGCGCTGTCGTTTGAAATGAGGCGCCTGTACAGGCCTGTCACGCCACATAAAGAGTGTCAAAACGGCATTTTTTTATTTGAATTTCGTGATAAAATAGACAGAATTCGAAAGATGACACTTTGTTTCTTATCGAAAGTAACAAAATGCGGAGCTTATCACGATTAATGGTGGTTAGGCTACAACGCTGTATTCGTCGTGTAGATATAATGGGCCAGGGCTGGCCGGGCGTACCGAGGGTGGTATATCGTGGTTTTTCGGTTTGGTTTAAATATCGTTACACCCCTAATAACCATTTTCCATTTCAATATATTTTACAATTTAATTTATTCCTTTAATGACAAAGACGAAGAATTTCCATTCTAAACTCATTCTAATATGCTAATTTGGTGGTAAAACATAACTTATTATTATCAATGTTGAAAACAGATGTGCTGCCTAATATTTTTGTGATGATACATTTTTTTCAGGATTCTTAAATGAATAAAAGTTCAAAAGAACAGCATTTACAAGGTATTTACTTTCACTTTTGATCAGTTGACTGTACCCTTGCTGAATAAGTGTTGATTTCTTTTACTTTTCTTTGTTTTTAAATAATAATCTTACTGACTCCAAACTTTTGGTGTGGTGTTCAAGAAGCATTTGGTTTTAAATATTAAAAGTCAGTAATAAGTAGAAAGTAGAAGGGGACGGGAAACATTAAATTTGAAGAAAAAAAATACCCATTTGCCTCCAGCACATGGGCTGCAGCCATATTGTCCATCTGCAGATTTCATTTGGTGTGAGGGCTTCACGGCTAATTCAGACAGATTGCTGCTTACATACCCACTCATGAGGCGTGTCACATGACTTACAAACCAAACCCACAGCGCAGAAGAATGCAGGACGTCACCCACAAATACATATACAGGACTGTTACGATTACACAAGCTCAAATGAGAAATAAATCAGAACCATTGAAAAGTCTGACTTGAATTTACTGTCATAATAAATGAATGCTCAACTTATACAAATAATCCATCTTTCAATTAAATAACATAATCTTTGTGTTTAGCAAATGGGCCCAAGTGTTTAAAAATAGTATCCTGTGTGTATTACATCCCTTGAATAAACTAGCTTACGTCAAAAGTCTGAATTTTCCATGTGTGAAGGTGATGAACCTTGAAATGGAATATGGGAATTGAAACCAAAGTAAAAGGGTATTCCTATTTAAACTAATATTTTAGTAAATGATGAGGGTTCAAGTAATTCATAACTGTATGAACTGAACATCCTAGTGACAACTCACCTATGAAAAGCATGGAATGTTTTCTAGCGAACTTCAGACCCTCGTCTCGCTCTAGCTCACGGTCTTCCTGCACAAAGAGAGAAAAATCAGTCATTGTTTTTCATTAGAGCTACAAATACAGGAAGATTTTTCCATGTCCAGTAATTAACAATCCAGAATAACTACTATTTTTCTGTAGATAGATATAGAGCAGTGTAGAAATGAAGCTGAAATAGCAAACAGAGAGCAGATCTGTCTATGTCAGGCTTTAGGAACTGGGTGCAGGCAGGTGTTTTAAAGACCAAAGGAAAATATATGACAATGAGTGGAAAGGCTGTGCTGGCTGTAAAAAAACAAAACAAAAAAACAACTACAATGCATAAAGTGCAACTTACCTTATCGATTTTGTTTCCCACAAGCATCTTGACAAGGTCATTTCTTGTACAGTATGTGTCCAGCTCATTCAACCAATTATCCAGTTTAGCAAAAGTCTCTCGCCTAGTGACATCATACACTAAAAAGACACAATACAAAAACAACATTAAATAGACGTTAAGTAGACATTAGATTAATGTTTAAATCAGACAAATATAATTCAGAACATTGGACACCATTCCAGTTTATCAGACTATAATTCTGCTGCTTACATAAAACATTTTGAATCAATCTAAAGCAGTATAACATTTTCATGTTTTTTAAATAGTATAGCAGTGGAAAAAAAAAAGTTTTGTTTGTACTTGCTTACCCAGAATGACACCCTGAGCTCCTCTGTAGTAACTGGGTGTTAAAGTTCGAAAACGTTCCTGACCTGCTGTGTCCTGTAAACATTAAACAAAATCAGCCTTCAAGTGAAATGGGGTTTAAAAAAAATTTAATTATCAAGATATACATTTAAAAAATAAATAAATAAAGAGTAGACTTCCTTTAGGGAATAAAAGAAGGAACAACACTGCCATCTTGTGGTATGTTAGTGAAACACAGCCAAGCGTTTATACAAGCATTATACAGTAAAGACCCATTGCATCTGTCACATACAGTAATGTCCGAACTAAGACATATTTTCCCTGGAGAATAAATATGTAACACTAACTAACAATCAAAAAGAGTGGAGAAATAGTCAACCTACCCAAAACATAAAATGAGTGCTCCTCTACACTCTAAATTTATAAGACAGAAAGAGAAAACCTAGTTGACTCCTTACCCAGATTGCGAGCTTTGCTTTGTTTCCATCCACAGCCAGGGTTTTCACCTTGAAATCAACACCTCAATGGAAAATAAATTATGAGTTTAGTACACACTGAACATACTATTAACTATATATTTTTTATATTTTCATATATATATATGTATCAGTCTATTTTAAGAAAATTTGGACAGGTAAAATATGCTAAAATATATATGGAAATACAGTCTAGATGCTTTATGAGGATTATGGTAAAACCATACATATATAGTGAGGCGGATTTAATTTTTGATGGACCCAGATATTTGTCAGGCAACAAGCCCAGAGAGACTAAAGTTAGAAAGACCAGGATTTACAGCTGAATAGGGAATTGTGGGTTTATTACATATAGATAAAAAAGAAAATAGGATGACTCAACCACCTGTCTCATCACTCACCAAAGCCACATCACTTACAAACATAAGTGATTTACATTCATAAAAGAAAAATGAAAGTATGTGTAAAGTTGACAGGGGAATAAATCTCTCAGCACTCTGTGAATGAAAGATCTGGAGGCATGAAATACCCCTGAATTTCAGCACAGCACTGACAGATTTACCAAAGGAAGCCAGAGAAGGAGATCTGGACTTGTTTGGTTTGGATTCGGGTGCTTTGAAAAGAAAATGGCAGTCACACCAACACACGTCAACCTAAATGTGTCAAAGTGATGGCCACGGCTTTGACAACCGATGAATTTCCACAACATATAAGGTAAGAACCAGTAGATTTTACATTGATCTTCATTGTACAGACACTAGTGAAAAGGATTTGACATGGATATTTTCAATATTTAAAATTTCCCTTTTAGTTTTTTTAGAATTTCAACAATGCCAGCAAAGTAGTTTTTCAAGTAAGACCAGCACTAGAGCAGCATGTGTGACTGATACAGACAGGGAAATTTGTTTTCATTACATATAAAGACACACAATTAAACTAAATTAAAAACCAAGAAACTCCTCATGCACAAACAACAAGTCTGTGATCTGTAAACAATTCATAACCCATATACAGAACTAGATGGCAATCAAAGCACAATAATCAATATATAATACTGTATTATTAATATACTGTATAAAGCCTGTTTTTTACATGCCAAATAATATCAGAAACTCAAAACACAATGTGACTGTCTGTTTCTAGCTATGAAGGATGAGAACACTACTGTGTTTAAACCTCTGTTTTTATGTGTGCTGGGCCTATATCATCATTACCTTTTTCATAATCATACATGATTTTACACACTTACCAATTGTTGCACCAATTTCTGGATCAAATGTATCATCTGTAAATCTCAAAAGAAGACTGAAAGAGAAGAGGGGAAAGTAAATAAGGTTGGCAGCTTCATAAAAAGCATTATAAAAGAGACTTTACTTTTCTTCTTAATAGAAAACAACCAGACATATAAGTTACACACATATGCAGATATATATTATATGTGGAATAGGAATTTGAGAGGAATAGATAAATGATTTGAATGTTGACGAACATTCAGTGCCTAAAGCTATAGGTGAGACTGTTTTAATAAGCTAGAGATCTAAAGCTAGATGAGATTGTTTAATAAGCAGTAACGTTACATGCAGCGTGTGAGTTGTTATTGCTGTTGTTTTATCAGCTGACATCTGTAAACTTTAAGTCTCTTAAGTCTCATACCTGGATTTGCCCACTCCGCTTTCTCCAATGATCAGTATTTTCAGAGTGGTCAAAATATCCTCATTCATCTTTACCGGGAAATGCCACTGTGTGCTAAAAATACTGTCGATGTATATATACAATAATAAAATGGAAGGGGAAACTATTATTCGGTGGCTAAACGTTTCTCTCTTCTTCGGTAAAATCTCTCGATGGTGGTAAACATTTGAGAAACACAGTTCTGCCCTCTAGCGGAGGTTTTTCCATTTATTGGCAGACGTTTAATGTATAATCGTTTAATTTACTAATTGCAAGATTTTGTACCTAACGCACAAATGGAAATCCTCAGATATGTATAAAATATATTTTTAAAAACTTTATTTTCAAAAACTACTCTGATTCCATTCCGATGGCAGGTGACACAGCCACATAAATTGAGAAACCTGAATAATCTGCATTTGAACAATCAACCGGTCAGTGAGAAACATTAACAGCACTAAAAATACACAATGAGGAGTTAAAATATGAGAGATGTTTTTACACAAATCGAACTAGGCAGATAAACATTGTTAAATGTTCAAAATAACAGTTTAATCTGCGTCCGCCTGAGGGCGCCAGTGTTCTGTGTGAATCACTCACTGGATTTAACTCTGAGCGTGGGATTTGTTAGTCAGAATTAAAAGAAACTTTCCATTTTCATCGTCTTTTTATAAGACTCTGTGGCTAGATCGTTGTGAAATAAAATCTGAACGAAATGCAGGCCATGTTAATTGTGGATAAAGTCATTTGATCCAATATTTGTAGTGAATGCACTGCTTTAAACACTTCATGCGGCACTCTACTCTTTTTAATGTTTTAATGACAGCGAGGACAATTCCTCTCTTGTGCGACCTTATGGGACATTTTTGTCTTTTTCAGTTCAGTTCAGTTTTTTTTCATTTTGCCTGTGTCAATGTCAACGGTATACATTTTGGCACAGGTGTGTATTTTTATTGGAATTTTACTATTTCACCCCCCATTTCCTTTAAAAAAAAATCTGTTTTGCACTAGGTACAAAAAATAGTTCCTCTCAGGACTTTAAGGACAATTGAAACCAATTAAAACTGCAGTTTTTAATCCAGGGGCCATTTAACTATAAAATGTTGCAATCTTTGTTAATAGGTTTTCATTCTGTTGGAAAGGCTTCAAAATTTACATTTTTACTATTTTTTGCCAGATCGCGTGCCATTTTCTCAGGTTTGGCCCATAAAGCAAATAACTCGCTTTACTCCTGGTTTCTGCTTATGCATATTATAGAGCCAACTGAATAAATTATGCAGCTATAATTGTGTGGGTATGTTTGGTATGAATGTCAGAGTGTGGTTTGTATGTGTGTTATAAAAAATTGTGAGTGTGCTTGTAATATTTGAGAGAAAAACTCTACTGCGAATCACATATCACAAACCACTGTGTACCAGCGGAGTTTTGCTGGCATCTAATGGGGAAAATTTGGTACTGCACCCAAACAAAATCTTAACTGAAAGCTAATTTTTTGAGATATCAACCTCAAATTTGTAACACAACTTATTTATGGCATTGATTTTCTAGCAGCTTTAGAGTTCAACATGTTTCAAAAAATATATATATTTTATGAGTTTTTAGACATGGACATTTTTGTCCTCTATGGACCTATGTGTCACTTTTTTTAATTGATGCACAAGGGTTAAACTAAATTGCAGTCATGTTCTGAGAAAATATTTCTCACGAGAACGATAAATAACCAACGATGCGCACTTGACTCTGATATTATGGCAGACACTGCTAGATTAGTTCGGTGGTAGAATGGTCCATTGGTCCAAAAGGTCTCCAGTAATGTACGATTGCTGCACAGACGTGTGCCGTTGATGTCGTGTGCAAGTAGACATTAGCCTAATAATAACTCCTTCTGATATCCTCCCAACATTATGAAAAATACAATTATTTAAAGGATAGAATTTGAAGGAAACGGTAAGATTTAAAAATGTTTTGCCAGTGACGCATTGAGTCAGACAATCATTTACACTGAAAACAAATTAGGCCTATCTGTTTCCATTAAAGATATACTGCATACACATTCTAAAATATGTAAACCTTGTAGGCAAAATTGCATACATTTGACTCGTTTAAATCAATTAAAAATACCATTTAGCCAGTGGAAAATAATTAAAATAACTCTTCTCTAAAGAGTATTTTATATGGCTTTTTTTGATTATAGAATAGAATCCAAGAGAATGAAGTTCAACACTCTTATTTCTAAATCTAATAAAGTCATTTTTGCTTATTAGTATGGTTGAATTGGATCATTGAAGGTCAGCAGGAAAGACATTGGTTAAAGTGAGATTAAATACATAATGGCCCAGTTTCACAGACAGGGCTTAGACTAAGCCAGGATTAGGCCTTAGTTCAATTAGGACATTTAAGTAGCTTTTATAAACATCCACTAGAAAAAAAGAAGAAAAAAAACCATTACTGGTGTGCATCTTGACACAAAACAATGGCAATGACATACAGTATTTTAAGATATGCCAGTGCAAGTTACTTTTAGTTAAATCAGCTCAAACATGCATTTTAGTCTAGGACTAGTTTAAGCCTTGTTTGTCAAACCGGGGCAAAGTATATTTGTGTAATTTATATTTTTTTTAAATTCACTGTTTTTATTCATTTTGAAGAAGACTGAATGTTTTCGTGCAAGTGAGATGAGTAAATGCAAGTTCACATTTAGTCTAGAACTACAATAACCGTCATGTTTACACAGCGCTCACACCTCTGCACTTACCCTATTTCTCTCAACATGGCGACAGGAGAGCTGTCAGTCAATACATGTGAAAAAGTAACTTGCGTTACTTATTTGAAAAAGTAACTTATTTTGTAATTGAAAAAGTAATGCATTACTTTACTAGTTACTTGAAAAAAGTAATGATTTCGTAACTCAAGTTACTTGTAATGCGTTACCCCCAACACTGGACATGGCTGAGTAAAGTTAGGCGTTGTAAGACCCATATATGGTTATTTCGGGGAGGAAACCACTGACTGGGATTTTGAATTATGCGCAGGTTGAAATGTAGGCATGCTTTTATAAATCTAAATACTTTTGTGCGTAACGCACACTTTTAGGATGAAATCTACTGAAAGTTTTACACACAATGCCCCAGGTCAGAGACTGTAAATAATTACGGTTTTATAAAAATCCATGAAAATGTTGCCAGCTGTGGTCTATCGTGGCATTTACAGTGAATAATACACACAGGTACATACTGTAGTCATACACACAGGCACATTTTTAAAAGCAGTTTAATTATTTCTATGTACAGTCTTTTTGTTGTCAAGTTGACAACAGTCATCAGCAAAATAAAACTGAGTAATACATAAGGTGCAAAACAAACACTTGAGTCTTTGCTCCCTCCCTCAAAGCAAACTGACATTTAAAGCAAAATTGTTCACATTCCACATTCCTTTATTTCTGCAAAGTGAGGCTGAAAGCTGACTCAACCTAAAGGGATTATTTTACAGTTTTACTGTGTCAAATCAGTAAATCACTCTGACCAAAGAATAAGCAGTTGTGCAGAAAGACTGAAGCATCTCATCTACTTTGGTGAGCTGGAGACAACGAGAACTTCCAAGAGTTTCTCCTTTATGAATATACTGATACCAAGGTTTCATCCAGTGCTGACTTTTACAAAATGACTGGACAAAGAAAAGCTCTAAAGATCTAATGGCCCAAGTATAAAAAAGGAGAATTATATTTACACAGGACCCTGCGTGCAATGTAGCTTGAAAATGTGTAGCCTCAAATCAAAAACTGAACTTTACTGCACAATAAACAAGCAGTTATAAATGTGCCTTAAACATTAATACCTAAATTAAGCACCTAGACTCCATGATCTGGCTGAATTAGGAGGAGTTAACGGTTTAAATATTGCTTAAAAGCACCATTTTCAGTATGTCAGGTGGCTGCACTTAGAGTGGTCAAAACAAAGCAGGATGCAACAGTTTGAACTCTTCTGCCAAAAACATACTTTTGTTCAACCAAACATTTGGTTTTTGGAAGCAAACAGCTTACTTACAAGCACTTACACCTGCACAAGCACAGATAACAACTGCAAACTATAATGAAACTTCACATATGCACGCTTCTTTGTGTTAGCATACAGTGCATGTATAACTGTCAGTGTATGACGCATTGCAGTTTCAGTGCAGTGGATGGGGAAGAGCTGTACTCAGACCCAGTTTCCAGAGCAGTCAGCCAACAGAGGACCACACCCTGGCCTGAGCTGCCCTGTTCCCCATGGGCTGCTGTTAACATAGCCAAAAGTTTGGCCAGACCACTGGATTGAAAATAATGGGCCAGACACCGAGAAGGAGGAGACGATGCTGGTAAAATACTTTCATACAGATTACACTTTTTCTGTAAAGAACAAGCTTTGAATGATCACGTTCTGTAATTTACATTTATCTTAAGACATATATCCTGAAGCTGCTCTCTACAACTAGTGTGAAGCCAAATAAAAGGCATTACTAAACATCAACAGACAAACACAGAAAGGCTTATATTTACTTAAACATTTACAAATAAATACTTGGAGATCTTGTCTTCCATTAATGGCTTCTTGTTGAAGAAAGAAACAGAATTTAATAGACTTTTAAGTGATTACCAACTGAGACCAGTGAGCTTTGCGTGCATAATATTTAGATTGTAAGTTAAGGACCATAATAACTAAAAAGATGTTCTGCATTTGTGATGTTAACAAATCATAATAAAATTACTTTCCTCCACTGTTACACCCTCTTATGCTCACCACACTGAAAAAATAATTTTCATGATTTGTTATCACAACATTTTTTCTTTTGTCAAATCAACTTAATGAATGTGGATCAGATAACATAATATTTTGAGTTTCTGTTGATTAAACCAATTGCCTTCATTGTATTAACTCAAATTTTTTATTTCAATGAACTCAAAAATTAAGGCAACCAGGTAACTTACTTTAAGTTAAACCAACAATTCTTTTTTACAGTGCAGGGCTGCAATTATTTGATTCAAAATACAGTAAAAACAGTAATAATGTGAAATGTTATTACAATTTAAAACAACTGTTTTAATATATTTTAAATTGTAATTTATTCCAGCTGAATTTTCAGCTTTTTATTTTTATCAAACTTGAAAACAGTAGTGCTGCTTAATGATTTTGTGGAAACCATGATGCATTTGTATTTTCAGGATTCTTTCTAAACAGCATGTATTTGAAACAGAAATCTTTTGTAACATTATAAATGTCTTTACTGTCGCTTTTGATCAATTAAATGCATCCTTGCTGAATTTTTTTTAAATTTCTTTAAAAATATCTTATTGACCACCAAATTTTGAAAATTAGTGTATATGTATTATGGTTTACTACTAAAATCTGGCATTGTGCCATTGCCGTGGGCCCCTTTATGTGTTTTTCCTAATTTGTAAGTTGCTTTGAATTAAAACAATAAATGTAAACTAATAGCTCTAGTCAGACCATAGTCCAATGATAGTGCTATAATGAGAAAACAGCACTGGGCACCAGACTCAGTCAAGGTCTTCCAGAATTCATTCTGGAAAATAGTGTCTATGGTTCAGTCAATTCAATTTCAACATCACTCATATATGGACAAAATTAAATAAATAGATACAATGAAAGTGAAAAGTTGGTGGAAAAGAACTTATGTGCCAGATTTCATCTCCCATTCCTGCAAAAAAGAGAAAGAAAACAGATTGAGTGCATAGGGGAAAATATATGCAATGTAAACATCTTAAAACAAATGCAATTGGCTTTTACATACAAATGACACATTACCTGCTATTATTACCTAAGTAATGTATAAAATAATTATGTGGTCACTGACCTTGGCTTTCCTGAGGACGTGTCCTCGCACAGGTGAGGCTTTCTGTTGTGTCTGGTGGCGCAGCAGAGACGCGCTGTTGACTGGCAGAGAGCAGGTCTCAGTGTCACTGGTGTCACAGCTGGAGATGGGCGAGTTGTCCACCGTTCGCCTCATTAACACAGGAGACTAAAGACAGACGAGACATTTTGATACTTGCTTTTCTTTATCACCAAGAACTGAATGTGACACAAACCTACATTTAGTATTACATCATGTCTATATACTGAGACAAGTAATTGTTGCCGTTTTTCCAGACCTGTGGGCTGGAGCTGCCAGTTTTGGGTTCAATGGTCAGGCCCAGGGTGACGCCTCCATTCAGGGCTTTCTTCAGACTCTCTTTCACCTCTGTCAGTTCCAGCTCCAGATTGACTCGTTCCTCCTCTTTCAGTTTGCATTCATCCTCCACTTTCTTAAGTCTCTCTGTCAAAGTTGCCTGAGAACGTTTGCCTGGGTGGAATAAACAGCGGGTGAGGTTATAGATGTCATTTAAGAGACAACTTGCACTACTGCTTCATTTCATTTTCAAGACAGATCAGTATTCACTGTCCTGCTGCTGAATTTAAAGTCATGTGGCAAATCAAATGTGGTACAACTTATGTGGAGACACATACAGGGGGAAAAAATCATATCAGAAAGGACCCCTGCAAACATTATAAATGTCTTTACTGTCACTTTTGATCCTTTTAAGCCTTGCTGAATAAAAACTACAAAAAAAAAAAAAAGAATCTTACTGACACCAAACTTTTGAACAGTAGTGTATATGGAAAATATGTTTTGCTTACTTTTCACTTGATTAAATCACAATTTTAGAGTATAAAACTCTTCTTGAAAATTGTGTAATTTTTTTAAAAATCATATGAATGTAACAAGAATACAAAGAGCTAATTTCTACGAACTTGTCACTTTTTAAAATAGACTTTTATAGTCCTTTTCATTACATCAGACACTCTTATTTGTCATTGACACTGCCACAGATTCAATCAAACTCAAATGCCATAGGCCCGCTGACATCCTTACCTGTGTTGTTCTCTATAGCAGTGCGGAGGTCCTTCCTGTCTTTTTTCAGCTGGGTCAGGCGGTTTCGAATTTCCTGCTTCCTCTTCATCAGCTCCTCCTCTTTCGCTTGGAGTTTCTTGGCATCTGCCTCCACTCTGTTTTTCCCGTACTTATACTGATCCACACCTGTGAAGGTTAATGATGCATTATAAGCAAAGTAAACCATCAGAAAAGCTCTACATTTTAAATGTTTGGATTCAGACTTTTTAATCACATTAAAGGCCTCTGAGACCGCAAACGAAGATTAAAAGGCAGGCAGAATATACAGTGTACCACATCCAAATATTTTCGAGTCCACGTAAATGGCCACTGGATGGTTACAATGTCTGTGACTTACTGACTGCCTGTCTGAAATGGAATTTGGGGTGATTGAGTTTACAAAAGAGCATGTCAACAGATCCACTGCTGTCTAACAGCACTGCAATTTCCACATACCGGCATTCTCCACAAATCTGTGTGGCTTCTTTTTCCTTGAAAGAAATTAGTGGTGTAATAGCTAGGATAATGGATGCAGACTTAATGTCTGCTTAGTTTAGTTTCAGCCGAATGTCCACTTATAAAAAAGGAAGGGCTCATTTTGAGATTATCTATCAGATGTGCTCTCATGTGTTAAAATCTCTTACTAGAGTTGTTGCGTTTCACTGGCAGAGTGCTGCTAATTCCATTGGCCTTTTTGGGCTGATTCTTGTCCAACTTCTGCTTTGCAGCGAACCCATTGGTGGTCGGGCCTTTCTTTCCTTTCAGCTGATTGGAAGAAAGAAACATATGTGAGCTTTTGAACACACACACAAAAAATTAAACTGATATGTGGGCTGATATAACAAACTGATATATAAGAACTCTGATTTCGCTGTCAGCACCCGTTACATTTTAAGTGTGTAATTTGTGATCAAGTTCTAAGATTACTACTTCATACAAATACTTTCACAAAGGTTTCTTCTGCAAACCACATCTATTGAACTACACATGTTGCTAGAGGGGGCACTTTATTTTAGTTATGATATAGCTGGCAGAAACACTTTTTTCTATCCCTGTCCTATAAAATTTAACCTAGAGTGAACTCAGTAAGGCCTCAGTAAATCCATTCAAGGCCACAGACATGGATATTATATAGATCAAAAGCAGTCATTTCAAGAGCTGGGTGGTCCATAATGCATGCACTATGCAGCATGCACTATGTTTATTTCCATTCTATGTTTGTTAATAATATTTACTTAAAATAGGAATGAGATAAAGATATCCACTGTTTAAAGTCAGCATGAAATCAAAATTGGCACTATTTACTTTGTTAGCGCACGTTATTACACAGAAAAAAAATAGTTTGTTTTGGTAATCTTTAATCAAAATCTGAAAATTTGCTTCTGCTCTGGAATGGCGTTCCCTTTCTGATGACGTCAGTTTGACGGCTTGAGTTGAATATCCTTAAAAGGTCAGTTCACCCCAAAAAAAAAAATATTTGTTTTTTGAAATCGGCCCATCACTAGATATTATTGAAAGTCATTATTTAGTTTATTTAGTGCACAAAAAATATTCTTGTCACTTTATAATATTAAGATAGAACCACTGAACTCACATGAACTGTTTCAAATATGTTTTTAGTACCTTTATGGACCTTGAGAGTTTCAATGGCTTTGCTCTCAATAGAGGCCTCACTGAGCCATCGGATTTCATCAACAATATCTTAATTTGTGTTCTGAAGATGAACAAAGGTCTTACGGGTGTAGAACGACATGAGGGTGAGTCATAAATGACATTATTTTCATTTTTGGGTGAACTAACCCTTTAACCACTGCCCTCCAACCGCCAGTCTGCCACGAGCAAGAAATAAAGAGGATGTGCGCTAAAATAAAACCCGCCATCTGTTCAATATTCTGTTGTACTTGGAAATACGACACAACACTGAAGTAAAGTCGGATGCAACTTCCGGTTCACGCAGACTGTAAGATATACTGCAGGGCTCGCCATTAAAACTTGTGTCCTTGACGGGGCAAGTGAAAAAGAATTTTACTTGCCCAACCACAAGTAGCCTGAACAACAAGTAGCATGGTTAAAACATCAATAACAAAAATAACTAGGGAAGCACCAAAACTTCAGCCATCAAATATATTCAGGCAAGAATAATTCTGATTTTACTGGCGGTAACAAGGTTGAACCAGTTGAGGCTTGCACTTGCTTCATTCTTGAATGAATCAGCCTCACACATTAAAATAGTACCTTGCCACTAACTATTGGTGGTTTAGTTTTATATTTTAAAGTATCATTGCATTTTTTCCAAATTTGCAGTGTAAATGTATTCATGCCACCTCTGAGCTTCATTAGACAGTCTGTGTAAATAAATCTCAATGCCGCTTCAGATGCAGCTTGTTTCCTCTGCAATGGAAAGATGGATTTTAATTATAGTAAATTTCTTTTTATTGGTAACAGCCCTTTAGTGTCTTATTATTCTAATTGAGTACATTGATAAAATTTAAGAATTTGACATGAAAGAATGAAAGATGAAGCATGCATTTAATACGGGTAGGAAAAACTGCTTCATAAAAAGGTACAAAAATTCCTGAAAATCCATTTAAGGGAGCAAATATCACAAATATGCTGATTTAATTAAGAACTGATAGAACACTAATGAGAATATTACTTCAGAAAAAATTATATTCACACACACACAAATTCTGAACAAGCAACTTTTTGATAAAACAATTTACTTGTCTGAAAAGACAAGTGCATAACAAGGCCTGGGTTAGTCACCTGGGTAGTGTTAGTATTAGCAGCTGAGGGAGAGGAGGAAGAGGACAGAGATTTGGTGGAGAGCGGTGTGTTGTAATGCCCTGTGGAAGATGACGGGCGGATAGATTTGGGAGAGTAGCGTGCTGCTAGTTTGGGGGAGGGCATGTTTTCATAAAGATCTGTATTCTCATAATGAGACTCTTCTTTCCAACGACGGTCCCCTGAAGCTGGGGTGGAGTAGTGCGCATCTGGTACCTTCCCGTATCGCAAGCGTGCAAGCAAGAGAGAAGTGATTAGAAGAGAGAAATTAGGGAGGGTCAGGAACGGAGAGGAGTTAGGCAGGATCAGAAATGAAGGTGAGAATTTAATGGACTTAAAGTTTATGAAGTTGCATACCGATCCATTGATGCAGGGCACATCATCATAATGCAGAGCAACCCCGGTGGGGCAGGCATAACCATTGACCGGGTTATCCAGGTATGGGTTTGGAGAAACTGCACGCTTACTGGTGAAACTGAGAACACATACATACATTACTGCATATACAAATGTCACAAAGAGAACTCCAACTCTAACTTTAAACAGTAGTGTTGGGGAAGATGCTTTAAAACTGTAGCTTGACAAGCTCCTCATACGTCAAGTACTTCAAACTACAGTCAAGCTACTATTTAAAAAAAAAGGTAGTTAGCTATACTAAAATGCATTAAACAGTAGCTATCTATTAAAAGGGGCAAAATATTTTAAAATATACACTACCTTTAAAAGTTTGGTTAGTACGATTTTTTAATGTTTCTGAAAGGCTGCATTTACTTAATCAAAAATGCAGTAGAAACAGTAATATTGTGTAATATTATTACAATTTAAACAACTGTTAATATATTTTAAAATGTAGTTTATTCCTGTTATGGCAAAGCTGAATGTTCAGCAGACATTACTGCTCAAAAAATATTTCTTATTATCAACAGCTGTGCTGCTTAATATTTTTGTGTAAACTGTGATACTTTTTTAATTAATAGAAAGAAAAGAACAGCACAGCATTTATTTGAAACAGAAAACTTCTGTAACATTATATATGTCTTTACTGACATTTTAATCAATTTAATGTGTCCTTGTTGAAAAAATTATACATTTCTTTAAAAAAAAAAATCTTAAACTTTACCAAACTAAATATTTTTATAAAAAAAAAAAAATGTATAAATTAATCAAAGCAAAATTTCTCTAGGAAGAAATAAGTAAATAAATAAATTTTTTTAATGAACATATCTCGATTAATGAACTCTCTCCAAATGAAGTTCAGTAAAAATGATTCAGACTTTCAAATGCTACATACTGTTTGAGAAAGAGAGTTTAAGAGAGCAAGTATATTACCTCAGCTCACTTGGCTGTAAAGCTATGTCTGCAATACAATGTGGCATTAAAAATAATAATGCTACACTGCTACATGTTGGAAAAAAGGTTAAGAAAATGTCACTAGCATGCTAATAAAAATATTTTTAGCAATACTGGCTTCTCACCAAAATGACTGCTTGGCCAGTTGAATTACATTAGCAGTGGTCTCTACGTCAATGTAATCGTAGTGCAGTGCAGCAGGATCTGTTGTGGAGCCCGTTTCGGCCAGCAAGACCCCCAACCATCTTCCCATACTCTCAGAGGATGAGGCCTGATGGGAAAAAAAAGTTAGGGAAGACATAATTAATGAGTGTCAGTGGAATATGAGACAAATAAAGCACTAATCTAAGCAACCTCTGCAAATCCACTCTACACATGATACAGTACTGACATCATTATGACAGCCAGCCAACCTAACCATCCATCTAATCCCTGCCCTGAGGTCCTGTCTCAGACACATTAATTGCCCCGCAAGAGCTGAGGGATTTGGCCCGTACCTCCAGAACAGCCACCTCCTGTCCATTGCGCAGCAGACGGAAGGCGAAGGGATGTTTGGAGTCCAGCCCTGGAATGACCTCACACCCCCGCAGCGGCAGAGAGGCCATGTGTGTCTTCAGATCTGCCCGGTCTTTGTGCAACAACAGCTGGTTGTCTTTTAGCTGGCACCAGCGCTCTCTCCAGCGGTTATTGGACAGCACGTTCAGATAGCCTGTTATTGAAGGATTGGATCGATAGATTTATATGACAGCCAAGAGACACACAAGCAGTATGGAAAGTTGTTGGTGACAGGGGTGTGTGTGTGTGTGTGTGGGGGGAAATCAAGATGTAAATTGCAGAAGAATTACTATTTTCATGCAGTTTTTTTACATATTTTCGGGAAAAGGGATAAAAGGGAAAAGAATTTCGTTGGAAAAGAATTCTGTTACAATGACAATAAAGAAGTCTAAAGTGTAATAAATTCAACCAAATCTGAAATCAGTTCAACCAAATCTCAGAACAAACAATGAATATACACTACCATTCAAAGTACGTCCATGAAATACCTTCAAGTTACATGTCAGGAGCCACAACCTACACATCCCAGCATAAACACTCATGATAAATTATTTGTTATTAAGCATCTAAATTCACAAACCACTGTTAATTTTAACAGAGAAGTAAGCATAGGCTACTGCATGCGTGATGTGACTTGGTATGGCAGAGAGCATGCATAGAGCACTCCCTTTATAGTCACAAAAAAGCTGTCGTTCATTTTAGTTAATTGTGATCTCACAAAGTTCCGTTATAATCAATGAAGCTGTCTACACTACACAATGAATCATTTATTTACATCGTGTCTACATTTCGTGTGTTATAATGAGATTCACAAGCATGCAGAACTCAGCACTGAACAAAAACAACAAGAGTGGATTCAACACCTCTGATTGTCCATTGCGTTCAAGAAATAAACAGATATGTTTGGAATTGGCTACATTTTTCTACACTGCAAAAACATGCTGTAAACAGAAACCTTTGATGCTCTTCATTGTGCAAACACTGATAAGCAAATCAAATATGTTTCGCCAATATTTTATTATTATTACGAAGAAAACTGATCAACAAGCGGAGCAAAGTGAGCGTTTTCAATTAATTCCTATGGAAGTTGAGCTTCACGATCACGCAGTGAATTGTGGAATTGACAGCGGACCGGAGAAAGTGTTGAGAGCGTCAAAAGTTTGTGACTACCTGAACCTCACAATGATTTGCATTTTTTTGCTTGATATTTGCATAATGTTGAGAACTGTCCAACCTTTTGATGCTGTCGGCTGCTCTGAACATATTCTCATGTCCACTGTCAAGCAACTGTCATCACTGAACATACACTACTGCAGTGATCGGCAATAGGCGGCCCGTGGGCCAAAACTGGCCCGCCAGCAATAATATCTGGCCCGCGCCCGCAGCCAGATTATTTTGATAGCGACCAGTTCTGAAATAGATCTTCCTCTTGTAGTGCCGTCTAATATTATCACCATATCTACACCAGACGTGACTTTTTTCGCACCGCAACAGATAAAAGCGGTCTACACTGAACTCGACAATCCAACCGTTGCAAAGCACTTGGACTACGTCAGAAACAGAATGGGGAATCCATTCACTGTCGGGAATGTATTGTGTTGCGTAACTCGCGTCGCACCGCGCCGCATCCAGTGTAGACAATATCTCTGATTAAAATGGGTTCTATTATCTTTTGACGAATCGCGCCACTCGCGTCCGGTGTAAACACGGTGTTATATTCTTTGAAAACAGCGACAACTTCATTGTAGATAAGACACACCGGCTTTGCATTCACAAAACTAGGTAGGATGAACACATAGTTGTCTTTCCATTCTTCTTTGTATGCCCTATTTTCGCTGTCAAATTTCCTCTTTAGACTCTTTGATAGTGCCATTTTCTCTCACCAGCTAGCTTAAATGTTAACTTCACTATGCAAATGACGTAATAACGTACCTCCAGCAGGCAAACAATTAAAAAAAGCAGTTTATTACGTGAGGATGCCAAGGAATAATTCTGAGTGTAAAAGTAGGCTACGTCAAATAATTACTACAATAAGTTAGGCTCCATTGTGTAACAAGCAAATTAAAATGAGACACATTTATTATTCACAATATGGAAAGACGAAATAAAACAGTTTGTTAAGAGCATGACTCAAACATGCCATTAATGGGCTTATTCAAGTCCTCTTTTATTTTTTGAGTTATTTTTATCCATTCTGCATCTCCCATATATGTGTGATTTAGCAAGGCGGTCTGTGTTGGTGAATGAAGATACTTGCCAGGTCACTACTCTGCTTTATTTATCTAGTGTAAAACCCGGACACCACCACACAAATGTGGCTTTTTGTTAATGACTGTCCTACTACGGGATTTAACACAGAGTAACAGCTCAATACCAGTCACAGGCAATTCTAGTTGCATTTTTCATCAATTAATTTAAATTATCCTTTGACTATGTTCTGGCCCGCCATCTAGTGGCGAAAATCTTTTTTGGCCCCATGCCAAACTTAATTGCCGACCACTGCACTACTGTTCAAAATTTAATCAAAGAATCCTGGAAGACTGGAGCAATGGCTGCTGAAAATTCAGCTTTACCATCACAAGAATAAATTATATCTTAAAATATACTAAAATGAAAACATTATTAATGGTAATAATATTTTACAATATTACAGAATTCACTGTATTTTTGATCAAATAAATGCAGCCTTGGTAAGCATAAGAGTCTTATTTCAAAATCATTTAAAAAATTTTGAATAGTAGTATATATCCAAATGGTATTGCAACCGCTCACCACATGTTGGGACATCCTCCTCTGCTGATGAGGTCTGTTCATCTGTAGATGGTTTCTTCTTGCCCAGGCTTATGATTTTAGTGATTTTCTTTCCAGTCACACGTCCCACAGTGCCTTTCTGCTCTGATTTAGAGTTCTTCTTGCTTTTGGCTGCAAAAAAACACAAATTAGTGTCAGAGAGTGAAATATATGAATGGGATTTTATAATGTAATATATTATACAGATATGCTAGATATCTAAAAACCCATTGGTGTTGCAACTATAACAAGAGATTGGTTTGGAAAACATTTTGTTTGTGGGATGGATTTTGTGGGAAAAAGACTGAATTATGAAAAATGACAAATGGCAATCTGTTCACTTTAGAATGTGTAATTTAGGCCAGAGAGAAAGAGGTTGAAATGACAATGACTGGACACGTCTACAGAATTATAATCTAAATCCTAAACCGATTCCACTGTTCTCCAAGTTGTTCAGATGCTTTTATCCGAGGTGTGTGGTCGGTGATTAATGCAAGAAAAAAAAAAAAATCTAGAAAAAGCCCTGAAAGTGAAAGGACACTGGACTGGGTTAAAAGTGTAAGATGTGTACAGCACAACAAATTTCAAGCTTTTCTCATTTTCGAAAAGGTCTTTACTACAAAAGCAGAAAACATGGACAAAGAATACATATAAAGAGACTGTGAAACTCTTGCTCTTCAGAAGGTCTGACTTGGTCCAAGCTCCACTGCAGAAGATTACATCTTAGTTGGAGACTCCTTTAATTAAAGCTAAGCCCATCTGAACCCAGAGTCCTCTAAAGTTTCTCTGTCTCTGTGCAGCAGCCTCGGGCATGAGGCAAAACCCAGAGTCACAGATGCAAAAACCATTGGCCCTTAAAGGACCTATACAGACATAGTTCTCTTATTTTATCATGAGGGAAAATTCTGCGATCAGGCTAATATGATTTCACAGCGTCTCGGCGCTTACGACAGCTGGAATCTCTTTTCAATTTTCTTCCATTTTCATCAAAGAGGTGCAGCAGTTGGCTGCTGGTGTGATGTAAGAATATCTAAGGTGCTTTCAAACAGACACAGAAGAGATCAGATAGAGATGTGTTTCTGCTGCCAAGAAATGCTACCCTAAATTTTTTGTTATAAGAAGATTTAATCTCATTTGCGATCCTTTAGATACCCTCACACTTTTACAGGAATTATTATAGGAGTTACTTTATCTGTAGGTTTTATCAGAGGTCAGCTGCTATAACTCATCTGAAAACAGCACAGCAGTTGCTGCGGCTTGTGGCTATGATGCTGAGCTATAAATCATACGGGTTTGCAGATGCAAAAGTCTTGGAATCCACTCAAATTAGGCAATTCTTCACCAACAAGTCTGAGGCAAGGCAGTCTCAAATTGAAAAAAGAAAAAAAGAAACATTTCCACAGACCTGAAACAGATGTCCTGAAAAGTTCAATCCCAGATCGAGACTGCGTGGTGTAAATACCAGATAAATAATCCTATTAGATTATTTAAGAAGGGTCTCCTTGCCTTGACTTTGGCGTTGTTCGAACAATGCAGTCTTTCATGTCAAATAAACAAACTTTATAGGATTAAATTTATTAGTGCTTTTCAGACTTAATTTCAGACTTTTAATGAATCAGTACATTTAATGAATCACAACACTAATAAATACATAGTTTTATTATTGTTTAAAAAAAAAATATTGTATTGACAAATCAATGCTGAAAATGTTTATAATTTATTTTTTTATTATAAATTAAATATCCCTGAATCAACCTAAATATTAAGTGTGTGTGTGTGTGTATAAATATGTATTGCACGATTGTTTCATTAAAAAAAACAAAAAAACAAATTAGATCAGGTAGAAATATCTCCTTACTACTTTTTACGTTACGTTAGATACTCTCCCTTTATATAGAGAAACTCTGTCGTCTCCAATGATATGGCCCAAACAAAAGGACTAAACATGAAGACTCACCTGGATCTTTGCCATCTGAGATGCCATTTTCATGGCAGGGCTCTCCATCTGAACTGGGTCTATCGCAGGACAGCTTCTGCAAAACAACAGTAAAGTTATGGATACACTTGCAGTTACAGAGAAAGCGTGCATTTTATCAGGAGAATGGATACTGAACAGCACAAACAATAGGTGCATTCAATTTTAAATGTAATCATAATTTGTATGTAGACAGACACATTGAATGCATACAAACAAAAGAGTATGGAATACTAAAGCCCATATGCTTAAATCTCTCCAGTCTACCCAAACAAAACTCATAGAGCATCTGTTTAGCATTAAGTGTGAATAATTAGACTAGGCTCATGCATGCTGTGCCAGTTTAAGAGTTTTAAAATTAAACCCCCTTAGATCTGTCTTAAAAACAACACACACATATAAACAAGTGTAACATGCACACGCGAAAAAATAATGTCACAGCATACTGCATATTACAGAATGTGTTCTTAAAAAATGATAAGATCACATTTCCTCCCACACCTATTTAACCTTGCCAGCAGCACATATCCGTGGCAAGATGGAATTTGGTGCGCATATGTAGTTTTTATAGCCCTCCAAGCCCTGGCAGCAGAGCCACTGTGCAGGAATACAGAGAAGAGGCGCCTGTGCAGGGTGCTGAGGTGTGGTGAAGCTGGCAAGCATGCAAACCGACACACAGTCTCACATACCTGCATGTACGCTGCAGGCATAGTAAATCCACACACACACACTTTACATAAATATAATTATTAATTCACACCTTTTCCAGCTCTGCTTTGTGAATAGGGGAACCAGAGCCAGCCCCGTCACAGTCCACCACTCCATTTCCATTGGAGCAGACTTCCTTCATCACCTTAAAAAGACCACAGAACAAAAAGTTAAAGCGCAAAACAACAGGCAGAAATCAAACAACCGGCAGAAATTCAATATTCCTCAATTCTCCATATTTAAATAAATGAAAATGCTTGTTATATAGTACATAAAGAAATACACTGTTCTTATGACTTTCTTTGAGAAAGTGATCACATGAAAAGATTTCTGCACAATCACA
>RJVU01067793.1:1272538-1349393 GCA_003731715.1 Anabarilius grahami | reverse complement strand
TAGAAATATATATATATATATATATATATATACATACATATACACACACACACACAGTGCTCAGCGTAAATGAGTACACCCCCTTTGAAAAGTTACATTTTAAACAATATCTCGAACACAAAAACTATTTCCAAAATGTTGACAAGACTAAGTTTAATATAACATCTGTTTAACTTATAACATGAAAGAAAGGTTAATAATATAACTTAGATTACACATTTTTCAGTTTTCAATTTTACTCAAATTAGGGTGATGCAAAAATGAGTACACCCCACAACAAAAACTAATACATCTAGTACTTTGTATGGCCTCCAAGATTTTAATGACAGCACCAAGTCTTGTAGCCATGATTAACAAGTTGGCGACATTTTGCAACATCTATCTTTTTCCAATCTTCATGAATGACCTCTTTTAGAGAGGATGGAAAGCGACGCTCAACTTGTCTGTTCAGAATTCCCCATAGGTGTTCGATTGGGTTCAGATCAGGAGCCACTGAATCACTTTCACCCTGTTCTTCTTCTGAAATCCAACAGTGGCCTTAGATGTGTGTTTAGGATCATTGTCATGTTGGAAAAGTGCATGATGACCAAGGGCACGGAGTGATGGTAGCATCTTCTCTTTCAGTATAGAGCAGTACATCTGTGAATTCATGATGCCATCAATGAAATGCAGTTCCCCGACACCAGCAGCACTCATGCAGCCCCACATAAGGACACTGCCACCACCATGTTTCACTGTAGGCACCATGCACTTTTCTTTGTATTCCTCACCTTTGCGACGCCATACAGTTTTGAAGACATCAGTTCCAAAAACATTTATCTAGGTCTCATCACTTCAGAGTATAGAGTCCCAGTATTCCTCATCTTTGTCAGCATGAGCCCTGGCAAACTCTAGGCGGGCTTTTTTGTGCCTGGGCTTTAGGAGAGGCTTCTTTGTGGACGGCACCCATGCATGAAATTCCTCTCCAGTGTACGCCGTATTGTGTCACGGGAAATAGTCACCCCAGTTTGGCTTTCTACTTTTTTAGATAACTGCAGTGAACTTGCATGACGATTTTCTTCAACCCTTCTCATCAGAAGACGCTCCTGTCGAGATGTTAACTTCCGTGGACCTGGACGTTTCTGTGAGATGGTTGCAGTTCCATCTTTTTAAAATTTTTGTACCACTTTTGCTACAGTATTCTGAATGATAAGTAAACCTTTGCTGATCTTCTTGTAGCCTTCACCTTTCTGGTGTAAAGAAATTATTTTCTTTCTCAGGTCTTGTGACATTTCTCTTCCATGTGGTGGCATTGCTGACAGCATGAAATGGGAAGGGGTTTTAACACCCTTTTATAGTCAGCTGTCTGCTGGACACCTGTGTAATTAATAATTAGACTCACCTGTGGTTGAATTCTTGTTAAATTAGACATTTGTATTCTAAAATTTAGCTTTGCTCCAGAGACTTTCAGTGGGGTGTACTCATTTTTGCATCACCCTAATTTGAGTAAAACTGAAAATGCTGTTCTCTAAGTTATATTATTAACCTTACTTCCATGTTATAAGTTAAACAGATATATAAAACTTAGTCTTGTCAACATTTTGGAAATTATTTTTGTGTTCATTGAGATATTGTTTAAAATTTTACTTTTTAAAGGGGGTGTACTCATTTACGCTGAGCACTGTATATAAAAAGAAATAAATTAGACGAGAGCCATTTTTATAACTTTTCCAAGACTTAAGATTTCATTATTTTTCATGATTTTTCCAGGCCTAAAAATGGCAGATTTCCCATGGGAACCCTGGAATAGTCGATCAAAAACTTTTTTTTTGCTCCCAGTCAAACAAATGCCACAAACTCTCCACCACCTCCACGTTCTGCCATGCACATGCGCTCAAATGGATTCTGCACATCACATGCAGTTGGAAGTGCAGCTGGAAGGCTGTTACATGCGTCATTGCTCTCGTGGCTGTCTATGCACTGTGCAGTGGCTCTGTGTGAATGAGATATCCAGAGATCTCCAGACTGCACAGACTCTTCGCCGCCACATAAGAGTGTGACCTTACATTACCTGGGGGTTACATCCAAAAACCCCACAACCAGTGGTGTCGAGTGAACTAGACGGATAAAGAGAGCATCACAAAGAGAGGCGCTCACCTTTACACACCGTTACACCCTCTTCCCAAACTGCCCCCATGCCAAAGACCAAAATATAACCAAATATCCTTTTTGTTGAGCTCCTCTGAGCATCGTAACTTGACGCAGCACGTTGGGGTTTGGCAACCGTTTTACATAATTGGGCTCACGGGAAAATTGCAGGCTGTGGCCTCACTCTTTGGCTTTAACTGCAAAGAAGTGGGTTTCTGGGATACGCTCAGTCAAAAAATATTTTTTTCTGTGCTAATGTGCCCTCATTAGCATTGATATTTTCATATAAGAACTAGTCAAAAAAAGTCAAAGTTAAAGGTCAAACAAACTGAGTCATAATGCAAAACTGCCACAATAGATAGTGATGGGAAGCAAAGCCAATGACAAGCATTAATTAAGGGCAATAATTAACAATTTCATAGCAATTAGCACACAAAGACACACCGAAGTAGCTAATAAAATTAAACCCAACAGAAAGCAGGAAGTGACAATAAATATAATGAATAAAACCGTCAACATCATTCAGTGGTCACGTTCATTTACACACACAACAAAAACGAATACACTCCGTTTCTTACCATTCTAGCCCAAGGCAGTGGAGAGTCAGATGACAAAAAGAGAGAAGAAAGAAGAATGAAGGGAAGAAGAAAGACAGAAGGTGGAATTTCCCCAGGCCTGTCCAAAGGATCAGAACAGAGGAGCTACATCAAATAGAGAACTAGTCGAATAAAGACTGGAAGAGAGAGAAACAAAGAGGAAAACAGTGCCGAGGAAAGATACAACACTAAAAGAGAATTAAAAATGAATCATGGAAAACAACAAGCTAACATTTTCCATAAATAGATCATTAGCAAACTGGATAAAGCATTAACGGACCACAGACGCCTCTGGGCTTCTATAATGATCCTCAATTTTGTTTGAAGACATGAAGTATTCCATTAAAGGCTAAAAACGTTTCCTTATCACCTTATATTCCACAATTTTTAATACTCCATCTAATGGCTCCCATATAAAACCATTTATTTCCACTTTTAAAAACTGGTTACAACTGAACCAGAGTAAAACTCAGCCACAATCTGAAACAAACTCATCTTGTTAATATTCAAAGAAGTTTCAGTGAAATAAATAATCAATTGGGTTATTAATGACCTAATGTCTAATGATTTAATGTTTAGAAAAAAAATGACATTAACAAAAAAAAATGAAAGCAAATGCACTCACAATGAGCAATTCTCTGTTTGCTATATTATATATATTAGCAATTAGAGCTAGAAAAATATAAACTAGACCAGTGAAATATTTTATCACTTTTCCAAGACTTTTAAGATTTTCATGATTTTCCCAGGCCTAGCAAATTGTAATTCTACTCTATTTCCCGTGGGAACTCTGCAAAAGTCGATCAACTTTCTTTTCTCCCAATCAAACAGAAGCCACAAACTCTCCACCACCTCTGTGTTCTGCCATGCACAGTGTGTGCATGAGTGAAAGACAGTACAGAATGTGAGTTAAGTTATTAACTTTTCCTCTGCTTCAATTGTAACTCATATTTTAAAAGAAATAAACGGTTTTATATGGGAGCCATTAGAATAATTATTTAGGAGAATTAAAAATAGTGGAATAATTCAAAAGAGCTTCAGTGGAATAAATAATTTACCGGGTTATTAATGATCTAGAAGTTAGAGGGAATGTGCTTCTTCATGTTGGGAATGAGTCCCTACGCACCCTTGAGTTGTTGGGTGTACAGTATGTGCCTGAATGAAATACAATACAACAAAACCCTTCGAGCTAGGGTGGTTTCTGTTTATCCCAAGCAGAAATCAATTACTCCAGTATGTTTTTTAGCACACACGACACCTGACCAAACAGTGCTGAGCAATGCCCCCCTTCCTAAACAGCAATTATGGCTGTTGTTGCTTTCCTGAGCTGTATATTTGCACAGTCTGATGTCCACACCCACTTGAAGGTACTGTACAGCTCACTGCATGTGCCTTCCTGCCCGCAAATCAATAAACAGAAGCTCGTCACCACATGGAAACATGGTAACGGATTCAGAAAATCTCTTTTTTGTGTCTTTATAAATGAGACGGTTGCAACAAGTGATGTCTTTATAAACAGAGCTACCAGAAGAGTGATGGACAGCGATGAGGGAAATGCTATATCCATCAATCGTCCATTGACTGCAGCTGGTTTTGATGATCTTTGTACAGCATAAGTTGCTTTCAGGTTATAAATTCAAAGATCCATCACACGAGAGCCCAGAGACTTTCACGAGCACTTTTCTTTATGTTTGTGAAAAACAGATGTGGAGGAAAACAGCTTTAAACAGATATACAGCAGACTATCAAAGTAACAAGTTATCAACAATTGCAATCTTCAGAGCTGTTACAGACTAAAATCCTTTGAACTTACAACAAGAAACACTTTTTAGAGGTTAGGCTCATACGAGACATGCGCATGAAATGAACCTTAGGGGGACATAAAATATATAAATGTACTGATGTTCTGTAGTGCTGGCCAAAAACAAATATGTAATAGTATGCATAGTACCGTATTTATTATGCACAGAACCCCACACACCCAACTGAACAGCTGGACCTGAGGATTGCTACTCCTTGTTTGTTTAACATCTATGCTGAAAAGACAGACATTCCCATGCAGTTCACCAGAAAAAAAAACTTGCTGGTTGACAGCTGGTTTCTAATAAGCTACTCCATAACACTGCGCTGAAGCCTAGCACTGTTTGAGCTGTGCTTTGGTTACCTTTAGCCACTCTTCGGCCTGTTCTTTGCTCTGTACAGCAAGCACCAGAGCATCAGCTCCCTGATGGACGATCTTCAGTTCATGCTTCTTTTTCTTGCCGTCTTTGGGAATGTGTGTGATACTGCAGCCAGAAAGGAGGAGCTCCATCTGTGGAGTTTGGTCTTTAGACGACTTGTAGCACTGAGAGAAAGAGAGAGACATATTAGAAAAGCTGTTTAGCCATAAATATTTTCCTCTGAAATCATTTTGTTTACTCACTACACCATAACCTGAGTCAAACTAAACAAAATCGCTTAGAAATAGAAGACATGGGAAAGTAAATAATGTCACCTCGATAATCAATCTCATAATTTTTGTCATGTGAGCATATATTTAATATATTTTTCAATGTACCCTTTTACATGACAAGTAAAATACTTTTTATGGAAGAGCAAACCTTTTCAGGATTAAGAATAGAATTACCAATGTAGAAAAACATGGAAACTATTTGGCTAAACATTCATCATTAATTATTGAATGAAGCATTTTTCCTAAAATAATAACTGTTTGGTTAAGTGTGCCAGATTCTTTGGGGTAAGCCACATCAGCAAATCAAATTAAAGAAAGCTTTTCCTCCAAATCCAGGAAATACTTCTAAGAAACTGTTGAATTTTTTCCCACTACATTTAAATATTCTGAATTTTACAAATGTTCCTGATTGGTTTATGAAAATGTGACTAATGTGTCACAACACAAGACCCTAGAATGGGATTTCATATTAGTAAAATAATTTCAATTGTTAGTAGTAGTCAATTTTTCCCATTCAGTCAGTCACGTTCGAAGTTACTTCAGACTGATGTCATTGGGTCTTGCCTGGAAGCCCAATCACCTCCAAGTGGTAACAAAATGCACCAATGAACATTGGCTAATGAGATTTGCATGCCGAGTCACACCTACCTGGACAAATGGGTATAAATAGGAGCAGCATACTCACTTCATTCATAATTTGCTTTGAACATCCCCAGAGTAAACCCTGTTCCTTCCATCCCCCTCGGTATGGAGGACTGACTCTCAGGTTTACGTGGGGCAATGGGAAGGTTATGACGGTGTGACGACAGTTGCCAAAAGGGCACGCAACGGCTTGACAGCATCTGCGTCTCCAACACTCGTAACACGGTTCAGTGGCTGTGGCGCTTTCCATAGGGACCCCTTGAAGTCAGTCCAACGTATCATTGAATGTGACTGACTGAATGAGAACGTCTAGGTTACTAATGTAACCCCGTTCCCTGAAGGAGAGGATGGAAATGTTACGTCCCCCTGCCACAAGCCCTGAACCACCGCTGAATGCAAAACATGAATGAAGTGAGTATGCCGGTCCTATTTATACCTGTTTGTCCGGGTAGGTGTGACTTGGCATGCAAATCTCACTAGCCAATGTTCATTGCTGTGTTTTGTTACCACCTGGAGTTGATTGGGCTCCCAGGTGAGAACCCATGACATCAGTCCAACGTAACGTCTCTGTTCCCTCCTTTAGGAAATGGTGGTTACATTATTAACCTAGATGTTCTTTTAAAGTGGCCATGTTGTGTGATAACCAATTTTTTTCGATAAGCATTATTTCTATAGCCCTATTTTATGGAAGATTTTTTTTTTTTTTTGGTGGGTATGTAATTAGGAGTTTTTTCTGGCTTAAAGAAATAAGTAAAAAAAAAGAAAAAAAAAAAGTGGCAAATCTTACCCCACTCCACTCTAGTGAGTGTTTATATCTGTGTGTGTGTGCTCACCAACAGTTTGTTGTCCTTTATGACACAGAGCAGTTTGGTCCACTGTCCAAAACGTTTCTTTCGCAACAGGAAAGCACAGATTCGCGCATCTTTCACCAGGTCCATGGAGGCCTCCTCAGATGGCCACTGGTGACGCATCTTCTGCCCCTTCCCGTCCTCCTCTTCCTCATCATATGACTCATATGAACTGCTCATAGCATCCGAGTCATAATCTGAAAATACAGTTGGGACTCAAGATTAGACTTTATTGAAATATTTAAAAAATATTCTGGTCTTTCTTAGGTCACAGATGCAGTTACAGTACTGCCATAGTTCTAAAACTTTAAAGTGATCTTTATCCCTCTGGCCCTCTTCGTTTAGGTGTCACACTCGCCTTCTTTACGGTCAGAAGTGACCGAAGCCTTGGAAAGTAACTTTTTTGTTCCTCAGGAAAACCAGTGTAATATATTCTTGTTCTATAATATTTTTTGATTATTATATAAAATTGAGGGTATTTTATGATACTATGCAATATTTATAAAATTTTTATTAACTATTTTTCCCCATTGAAAATAATACTTTTTTTTTTTTCTAAAATATTTTTTAATTATTTTTCAATTAAAGCAGTATTCCATGTTAAAATAGAGGCAAGGCATTTAAAATAAAATTTTTTGAAGGTAAATTAGTGCCATTTGGTGAGAGTAAAAAAAGAAAAACTTATGCAATGCCATGTCATAACCACTAGATTCCCATAGAGCTCTATATAAAGTGGCTTATAAATTCTCTAGTGGTTTTTGGACACAAACACTTATTTTTATTAAGTTTTAGATATGGATTTAAACTTAGACATTCTCAAAGACTACTTTTTGTCAAGTTTCAGATTTTTTTTTTTTTTTTTATTGATTTGAAGTGTCGGTTTTTACATTAATTTTACTACAGTCAATCCTGAACATAGAGGGCACCATTTTGTTACACATAACATCAAAATTCAATAAAAAATAACAAAAATGCACAGGTGTGTTTTATAACAGCTTAATAAATCTGTGTTTGATCTGATTTCATCCTCTTATTTGAGTTTTGGCTAAATTTGACCATACTATTACAGCCACACTGGTTCATTTGTATGTGTATAATGGTGTGTTGTGTGAGTGTTTGTCTGTGAATGTGTGTAAGTGAGTGTGTGTTTGAGTGGGTGTTTCTATTTTGTACTCTTGGTGTTTTAGAGTGTAACCCCTTTCTTTCAGTTCATTTTTTACTGCTTTGTGGCTGAATTTTTGCTTTTATTTCACACATTTGCATAAACTTGCTCTGTCTTATAGTCGTGCTGGTTCATATATATGTGTGTGGGGGGTTGGGTGTGTCTATTTTGCACTCTTGGTGTTTTAGAGTGTAACCTCTTTCTTTCAGTTCATTTTTTACTGCTTTGTGGCTGAATTTTTGCTTTTATATCACACATTTGCATAAACTTGCTCTGCCTCATAGTCGTGCTGGTTCATTTATAGTGTAACTGTCCTTACTAGAGGTGATGTACTCTGGTGCTTTCCCAGGGCCTAGTGGAACAGCTTCCTCATAATAACCTTCAGGAAGAGAGGAGCTCGGCAAGGGAGGAGGCCCATTATCTGGAGGCTTTGGGACGGAGAGAAAGAGAAAGAGAGACAGAGAAAGTGGTCAGCTCAATCATTCAGCCTCCTGGATTAGTGTTCATGTCTGCTTTTCTAAGAAATGTGAAGAAAAAAATAGCTTCACTGGTTCCAATGAATCCAAGCTAATCATATCAAAACTGCTGAGGCATCATCCATCTTATCTGAAGTGCATCTTAGAGGTCAACTGTTCATACTGCACAAAGATTATAGTGGGGCCGACATAAACCATCCAAAGGCCTACAGTATCAATCTGTGCCAAGAGGAAAAAGGTTATGTTAACAAACAAAACTGTCAGAAAAAAAGAGAGAATTTATGGTAAAAGAGCAGCTGGTCATGATAAGTAGAAGATAGAAAATGTCTGAAGCTAATTTCTGAAACACAAACAAATCAAAAATAGTAAACTAGCTGCAAAATAGAAAGCAGAGTGAGCTACAGATCAGAATGATGAGAATCATAAGGCTGCCCAGCAAGTTCTGGAAAAAGAGTTCAGGGAGGCGCACCAACAGAAGTGTAGGCACCTTACTAAATGTAAGTCATCCGGCCAAATTTCTGTCTGTGTTTAAACAAAAACAGCTGTAGTATATAGAGGTACACCTAACAGCCTATCGCTCATTTAGTTTGTTGCAATACAGATTATGTTCCTAATGTGCTGCCTACACAGGCAGCCTTTTACATCATCACAGACAAGCTTCTGATGCCAAGACAGTACCAAAAAAGTAGGCGGCGTAATTATGCTGCCCTCTAAGACACTTTCTTTTGGCTAAATTGCTAAGGCAGAGAAGGTAATCCCATAATGCACTGCAATGACCTAGGGTGAAAAAAAAACATTCAAGATGGCAGATTTATAAGAAAAATATTTTAAATATAAATTATAAATATAATTTATTTTATGATGAAATTTTTTTTTTCATTCTTATTAAAGGATTAGTTCATTTCAGAATTAAAATTTTTAGAATTTTTTTTTATACTTTTTAAAAAAATGTATACTTTTAAATTGCATTATGCCATGCATTATGTAATCACAGTGGAAAGGCAGAAGTACCGTGGTATGGCGAAAAACTCCATCTTATTTTCTCCTCCAACTTCAAAATCGTCCGACATCGTTTGACCTTTTTTTGTAAAGGCCGTTTGACTTAGTCTTTGCCCGATTGCTTTGTACACACTTACTCGGTACTTCCACCTATGTCACGCGTGGCGTGACCTTTCCAACGTGATTGCATAATGCGTGGCGCATCACAGTGCTAGTGCAAGACGTGCATTTGTGATTAAAAAGTTTATAATTTTATTTTTTTAGAAACTGACTGATCATTTCACTAGATAAGACGCTTATTCATCACCTGGGATTGTGTAGAGCCCTTTGAAGCTGCATTTAAAACTGCAATTTGGACCTTTAACCCATTGGTAGCCGTTGAAGTCCACTATATGGAAAAAATCCTGAAATGTTTTCCTCAAAAACCTTAATTTCTTTTCGACTGAAGAAAGAAAAACATAAACATCTTGTATGACATGGGGGTGATTAAATTATCAGGAAATTTTAATTCTGAAGTGAACTAATCCTTTAAAGCAACACAATGAATTAAGAGTTTTTGTCTATGTAGGGATTCAAAAATCTGAAAACGTGTTCATACATACTTTTAGGATGAAATCTAGGGCTAAGCTTTCTACACAAGGCCCCTGGTGTCTATAACCAATGAGCACACTATAGAACCTCATTAGTGAGTGAGTGGGATTGTTTAAAGAAAGAAAAAGAAAAAGGGAGATTGTGTGTATATAAGCGCAAATGAGCATGCATGTGTGAGTTACAATGTGTTTAAGACTGTCTGATTTGGGCCTTGGTTGGTTGGGCCTCGCTGGCAGTACGTGACAACCTTGTGTTGTCATAACGACACAGGCCCTCCAGAGCCTTCCTCATTTCCCAGGCTGCATGCAAACAATTATGGTTGATGACAAACTCATATAAACGCTTTTCATTTTCCTTTCCCCCCTGTAACCCATGGAAAGTCTGTCTTGATTTCTTTTTCTTTCGTTTCAGTTAACAGAAAACACTGCTATTTTCCAGTGCTTTTCAGGTGGGGGGAATTACAACACATTTTAAGAGACCAAAGGACCAATGTTCACAGTTGCCACCTGGCACACTTTATCACCATGGTAACCTCAATATAGTAGAATGGTAACACAGAACATGAACAACTATTTATGTTACAAAAACACTGCAAAAGGACTGCTCATGGAAATATACTGTATAAGGAAAGTTAAAATAGACAGGAAAGAACAGTACAAAAGATGTTTCCTCAAGCTTTCAATGGTGCTGAGTGCTTTACTCCATTTTCCTTTTAGGTTGTAACTGCAAGACCTTCTACATTCAGAAATTACCAATAAACAGCACAGGTTAATGCTTTTTAGACTATTTATGTTGGCCAGAACGGCATTTTTCAGCATGGCCTAAATTTTCTAATTTCCCCCTTAAGTATATTACAGCATATAAAAAAAAAACTGTCAAATTGATTGTGTGTTGGGCTTAACCCAGTATTTACTCTGGTTCCTTAGGGTTTCATTCACATGTGTAATCAAAACTACAATAGAAACTAATGTTTTAGCGTGACCTCCTGGCAAATTTGAGAAGGGTGTGTTTGAGGTCTGAGGCAGAGGAGGATACTTTATCTCAGTGCTAGTCATTACAACTTGGCTTTAAATATAATGAGGACCAGAACAAGCAAAATCATTCATCGGTGTGGGTGGTTAACATTGTACATACTGTAAATGTATGTCTGCAGACATGCATGTCCAAAACAAGACTTGGCTGCTCCATTCTTCTAATGCAAGTTCTGCTCTGATCTTTCTTATGTTTTCTCTGACCCACTTTTAATAATGCTACAGAACAAATACAGCTACAGTACACTACCATTCAAAAGTTTAGGGTCAATGTTATTTTTAAAGAAATTAACACTTTTATTAAGCAAGGGCACATTAAACTGATTAAAAGTGACAGTAAAGACATTCATAGTGTTACAAAAGATTTTTTATCTAAAATAAATGCTGTTGTTTTGAACTTTCTATTCCTCAAAGAACACTAAAAATGCATCACGGTTTCCACAAAAATATTGTAATACAAATATTGTGATATAAAATGATCAAGCAGCACTTAAACTTTTTTCAACATGGATAATAAAAAATGTTTCTTGAGTAAAAAATTATATTAGAATCATTTTTGTAGGATCATGTGATTTGAGTAATGGCTGCTGAAAATTTAGAAGAAAAAAGAAGAAAACATTTTTTTCATTTAAATTATAACAATATTTCACAATCAAAATTTATTTAAAAATAATTTTTCAAAAAAAATGCAGCCTTGGTGAGCATAAGATAATTATTTCAAAAACATTTTAAAAATCTTACTAACCCCAAACTTTTGAACAATACTGTACATTGTTGAAAAGCAGGGGAAAAAAACAACGAAATATGCAAAACCAAAAGGGCAAAGAGCGTTTTTTCTTTTATGGTTATCATTTCCAGTCTAAAAGTTTCCCAAATACAGAAGTGCTATTTATCAGTTCCTTCCATCCCGTCAAGCCATAAACTGCTCAACTAAACAAAGACGACGGCTGTGTTACTGCCTGTTATGGTTTCGGTTCATCGGGGCATCTAAGCCCGGAGGGAGGACAGAATTCCAGGCAAAAACTGCAGTATGAAGGGTCTTGCTGAAGCAGCGTTCCGTACCAGAGCCGCTCAAGTATTTTTAGGCATAGTTCCACCTCTGGTCTGAGCTGGAAATCTGTATGAAGCATATCTGCACCTAGAAGAAGAAGAAGAAGAAAAAAAAAAGTGCACTTCCACCCATTCATGCAACATCTAGTCCATCAATAAGTCTGTGCTTATGTATAAAGATACATACTTGACCTACATTTCAAATATGAGCTCCAAACTTCACACTCCCTTTCCAGACCATTTCACCTCACAACATGGTGTATAGTGTTATTTTGTGGTCCATGATAAGTCTGAGAGTTAGCAGACGTCTGGGCCAGTCTGGGTCTATTGTATTGGGACTGCAACGCAGGTTAGCCAGGAAAATGCAATCAATCAATAACTCAGTCATTTAACCTTCATATTTCCTCTTTTGGCCACCTTGATATGCAGTGTATTCATGCACACACTTGAACACTATTCATGCACAACAACTCAATCTCACTTACACACACATTCACGTAGTGGAGTAGGGAGTTTTGTGTTCCTACAAATGGTTTTCCATGTGTTTTGGAGAATCTTTTCATTCTCAACTGGTTCTTCAAAGAAACTTTCCAGCAGTCCCACAAAAAAAGCAGCTGAATAACTGAAAGCTCATTTTCCAGAATGAAATGACTATATAAACTGTCACTTGCCATAACCTATAAAAGATGTTCTGAAGGGTAGAAATCCCCATCTGTATTGGTATTTCCATGGTAACGGACAAAATGCATTGTTGTGCATGAATCATAATTCATTTTCCTCCTTTTGTCCATGACACAATAAGGGATTAGGTCATTGCATTCCAGACTGCGGTTAACCCTCCTTAAAAGGGAGGTGGGGGTACAGTAGAGCCCTTCGCTTTAGCACAACTGAATCTTTGGATGTCCACCGTTTGCACTGTGGGCCTAGAAAGAGAAAACATCAATTCAAAATGACCTGATTCTTCTGCTATGGACTATGTCATTAACTTCAGTTTCAGTGTGAAAACAAGAGAAAACAGGAAGAAAGGAGGAGCTAAAAATGGCCTAAAATGAAGGGGAGGTTCTTCAATAACAGACTCCCCTTTGGGTTACAAAGTGCAGACAGATAATGGGTTTGTCTGTGTCTGTGTTCATTAGTGTGACATTGTTGGGGTGCAGATTTGGAGGCTGGGGGATACTGGTGGGGAGGAGCAGAAGCCAACATAAACACAGATGGAAGTCATCATTGTCCCAGCGGAGTCTGTTATGGTTTCCCCATATTCTCTTACACACTCTCTCTGCACAGCTACGAATGGCAGGATGAAAGTCGATGACTGAAGAAAGTGTACCATGGACTTTCCCTCTCCATGACAGTATCAAAAAATGTTTATTGATATATGGCAGTGTTGTCTTTCAACTCACTGTGCATGATGGGGTGGGAGGGTTGCATCACGTCTCTTTGTATTTTCAGCTTCTCAGCATAAAGTTTTTTTAAGATGGAGTGTCAAAAAACACACCTACGTTGTGTAGGATGAATGCGCCCTGAACAGAAACAGCTCTCAACACTCTAGAGGAAGTCTTGAGATGTAAAATACAAAAAGATTTGATTGAATGCTGTAAATAAATGTTCTTTTTTTTTTAAAACGTATTTTCTGTTGAGACTACATATGTAAATTTTACTCCTCCCAAAATGTAAAAAAATAAAAATGTGAGAGCGTTTCATAGGCTATATGACATCTAATAGCCAGATATGACAGCGCTACTGCAACTAAGTATCTCTTCAGCAAGCCGACGTGCAAACGAACACAAATGAAACTGAAAGTAAGTCGCAGATGCTCAACACACAATCATCTTCATTTAAATTAGTGAGACTAATGGGTTCGTCTCCACCGAGCGGTACGGTTCAGTCCAGTACAGTACAGAACGATCCAGGACAGTAAACCCTGATCTGCTTCCACCGCCAACAGTACCCTTAATTGATAGGTGTGGTGTGATGTCGGAAAAGTAGCGACGTCATTCTCGCATGAAGAAGAAAGTGACAGTAAACAACAATGGAGGACATACAGCAGCTTTGTTTGATCAAAGGCTGAAGGCTGCGAGGAAAAACAGCCAAAAAATACACATTGTGTTGCAAGTCTATTGTGTTATCATTCCCCTTGTAGAACGAGCAAGTGACGATTTTCTGTCAACCAATCAACGTTCTGCAGTGAGTGTAGCTCCACCCTTTTAGTAACGGTACTATTGGCACTATTGTGCTAGGTACCCCAACAGAAGGGTCCCAAAAAAAGTGGTACGGTATGGTTCGGTATTTTGGTACCATTCACAACTTCTGACAATGGAAATGGAAATAATTGCGTACCGTACCGTACTGAACTGTACTGAACAGTACCGCTCGCTGGAAATGAGCCATAAACGATCTTACCAGTGCTGATGCCACTCTTTCTCATATTGCGGTCTTTGATCTTGAAATTAGCAGATGATAATTGAAATGCAGCTCATATCTGTTGCTTTCGTTGACGTAAATTTCCATATAGCGCGGGAATTGAAGATCGGATATATATTCGCTTATGTGGCCAAGTGTAAATGGAACTGTTTTAACAAATCAGATAGCTATCCGATCAGTAAAAATGCATGAAGTAACCAGGTGTAAACAGGGCTGATATAAGAGACATATACTACATAATAGCCTAATGATTAAATGCACAAATTATTTTAAAACAAAACCGAAATTATAAATACAAGATGGAAAAATTACACAATGACAATTTAATTTTAAAATAATTAACTTAATTTAAGCTAAACCCCCTGAAAGCACTCTACGTATGAATGATGTACACCACAGTATTGAACTACAATGTCTGCCACTGTGAGCCCTGAAAGAGAAATTATCTTTTCAAAAGTGCCCGATTCTCTTGCTATGAGGGACTCATTGCATTTTGGGCAAAGAAACTTCTACATAAAATGTGGAGTTCTTGTTTAATGTTTGTGTATAGTGGGTTTTGGGGGAAAAAAGTAAGCTCAAGTTATGCAATTTCCATTAACAAGTATTGCTGTCACTCCAATAAGGGCTATTGAAAGGATCATGTACAGGGAAGTTTTGCAGTGAATTGTCTGCCAAACATTTAGAAACCCAAAGCCACAGAGTTAAATTCAACACACACACGCACAAAAAGTCTCCAGACACGATTCTCCCCCTTGCGTACTGTGGCGTCTGCTGTCCTGTCCATGGCCCTATCTCACCACCCACATGCCCAGCTTTAGTCCCTTTTCTTCAATCCCGCCGTTTAGTTCCCGCTGTAATTTTGACCACTCGTAAGGGCCATAGAAGGCTTTAGTCAAACACACACACACACACACACACACACACTAAATGTGCAGAATTAGGTCTGGCAGGAATATGACAGGGAGTCAGTTTAAAAACCTGGCTCACTGACGCAATACTAAATCATCACATAGCTGGGGAGAGAGAGAGAGAGAGAGAGAGAGATGGAATGAAGAGGATGGAGCAGAGGGTGTGGTTGATGGAGAGCAGGAATAAGAAAAACTAAACAGCGCAATGGAAAAGAAAAAAGAAAAAAATGGTGGGCGACTTTCGTGTTCTGCCTTTCCTCGGGCAGGTTTTGCACAGGCAGAGGTCCGACCTTGGACTGTAGTAAATGGATATTTCTCTTCCCTCATCTCAGTCTATTCCACAATCCCCTGCCCCCTCACACCTTCCGGGAACGGGAACAGTCGGCCCCTCACTCACACTGGGGTTATGCACGGATGGCTGAGGTAGGAAAGGATGTTTCTAATTATACTGTAAAGTGCTGAGTGTGTAAAGGGTGAAACGAAAAACAAGGTGCTGGGATGTGTGCATTTGAGAATGACCAACTGCGACCCATGAACACCTGCTATTTATCACAAGCATCTGCTGCTGCTCTCCAACAAAGATGATTGTTACTCTTAGTGTCACACACATGTGAGCACATACATTCACGCAGGCGTAATCTGTTTCATGTGTGACGGATGAGACCACATCAGGGTCGTGTGTCGGTAACTATGAGGTCATGTGATAGAAAGCAAACTGATGTGAACACTTCCTGCTGCTGTTTTACAGAGCTCATAAAACACTTCACAAAAAGAGACCATCAAACCACAAGCCAGTGGCAGTCAGAGTTCAGACGACATCACTTCCAAATATAGGACAATGCTATTTTTGTTTCTGGAATGCTGAACCAAACTTAGAAAAAGTTTGTTAGTTCAAAAGTTGTTAGTTCCTGTTAACTGATGTTAACAAATACAACGTTAGATTAATAAATATTGAAATTAACATCAACTAAGATTTGTTAACATTAGTTCATCACTGTGCAACGAACAAACAATGAACATTAAAGGGATAGTTCACCCAAAAATGAAAATTTGATGTTTATCTGCTTACCCCAAGGGCATTCAAGATGTAGGTGACTTTGTTTCTTCAGTAGAACACAAATGATGATTTTTAACTCCAACCGTTGCAGTCTGTCAGTCTTATAATACATATCAATGGGAATTCCATCTATAAGAGTGAAAAAAACATGCACGGACAAATTTAAATTAAACCCTGCGGCTCGTGATGACACATTGATGTCCTAAGACACGAAACGATCGGTTTGTGTGAGAAACCGAACAGTACTTATATCATTTTTTACCTCTAATACACCACTATGTCCAACTGCCATGCGAATCCGGTTGGTGAGGTCTGAAAACACGCTCTGATGACAGAAGTGATCTCTCGCGTGTATATGTCTATGAGTGCGAGCGATCACTTCCGGCATCAGAGTGCATTCAGACCTCACACACCGGATGCTCAAGGCAGTTGGACATAGTGGTGTATTAGAGGTAAAAAATGATATAAGTACTGTTCGGTTTCTCACACAAACCGATCGTTTCGTGTCTTAGGACGTCAGTGTGTCATCATGAGCCGCAGGGTTTAATTTGGATTTGTCTGTGCATGTTTTTTTGACTCTTATAGATGGAATTCCCATTGGCACGCATTATAAGACTGACAGACTGCAACGGTTGGAGTTAAAAATCATCATTTGTGTTCTACTAAAGAAACAAAGTCACCTACATCTTGGAGGCCCTTGGGGTAAGCAGATAAACATCAAATTTTCATTTTTGGGTGAACTATCCCTTTATTAATATTTTTACTAACATTAAAGGGTTAGTTCACCCCAAAAAATTTCTGTCACTAATAACTAGCCCTCATGTCATTCAAAACCTGAAAGACCTTTGTTCATCTTTGGAACACAAATTAAGATGAAAGCCGAGAGGTATATGACTCCTCCATAGACAGCAATATAATCACCACTTTCAAGGTCCAGAAAGGTACTAAAGACATTGTTAAAATAGTCGACGTGACTGCAGTGGTTCAACCTTAATTTTATGAAGCGACAAGAATACTTTTTGTGCGCAAAAAAAAAACTACTTTTTTTTCAACAATCTCTTCTCTTCTTTGTCATTCTCATATGCTGTTTTCGTTCAGCTCTTCCAAGTTCTACATGGTGGTTAAATTGCTGTCTATGGAGGAGTCAGAGAGCTGTCGGATTTAATCAAAAATATCATAATTCGTGTTCCGAAGATGAACGAAGGTCTTACAGGTGTGGAACGACATGAAGGTGAGTTATTAATGACAGAATTTTCATTTTTTGGTGAACTAACCCTTTAACAAAGATTAATAAATGCTTTGAAATATACATTGCTCATTGTCAGTTCAAGTTAGCTAATGCATTACCTAATGTTAACTAATGAAACCTTATTGTAAAATGTTACTGAACAAGGACAAGCAGAGAGATTACGAGACAAACTTGTGAGTAAGAGAGTTTTTTGTTTTTTTTATAATACTTTTATTCAGCAAGGATGCATTAAATAGATCAAAAGTGACAGTGAAGTATATAATAACTGCTGTATTAATAGTAATAATATGCACATCTTACCATCCAGGGGTGAGGAATCTCTGGCAGGGGCATCTGAGGAGGGGCCGGAAGAGAGGTGTGTATCTCTGTCTTACATGAAGGCTCTGAGAGAAAAACAAACACATTCATATAGCACAGCTGATAAACTAAATTGACACAGATATTAAGGAGACATGAGTCATGATGATGGTGCAGTGTGAAGAGTTCATCTGAAGTCAAAGGTCAAATGAGCAGCTAAAGTGGGTTTGTGCTTACCTCTAGTGGCTAGAACTCTGTGCAGGATGTTTAATATTTGCTGTTTCTTCTCTCTCACTCCAGCAGTTAAATACTCTCTGTCTAACAACTCCAAAAAGACCCGCAACTCTGCCAACAACTCCTCCATCGCTGAAAAAAAACACAAACAGTACAATTAGATATTCAATAAGAACAATAAGAGCACAATTTTGTGGCATCAAATCTTTTACTTTGTTGATTTTATCATTGACACTGTAAAGATGGGTTGTCAGCATTGCTCTGCCCTGAGATGCTGGCTGGCATCTCATAAAAGCCGTGAATTATGGGTATCTGTTGGCTCGGCACCTGAGGAATATCAAAGACTATCAAATGTGAATTGCAGCCCTGGAAAATCAGAGGTCTATAAAACAGCATTACAATGGGCTCAGGCCCATACAAACACATAGCTGAAGGTTTACATAAGACTAAGAGCTGGAGGGGGGAAGACGGCTGCTGTAGGGACAGTTTTTGATGTAAAACAGAGAATACAGCTCACTGATTAGTGTGTGCTATGAAATTAAGTGTGCATAGCAAATTGAGTGTGTCACTGTAGTCTAGATTCCAGCCATCAAGACTGCCGCTGCACTTACATCTGGATATGATCCAGTCTTTTTCAGGTTGGCTATAGTTCATTTGAATGCAGGTATTACCCTAAAGTCCCTCCTTCAAGTATGCACAAATCAAAATTGCAGATGGAGTACTTTTTGTCCATTTAATATTTGAAATGTTCTTGTATTTAAAGGGAATCACAAAACAGTTGTTACAGTTGGGTCATATGGACCAACTACTATATCTCTGTATATATCTGCATTTTCTACTAAATGGGAAATGTTTAGTTTTACAATACACCATTACAATAGTCCCTTTACTGTTACTGCTCTCAGAAAAGTGCAATTGCTTGTGTTACATATAGAATTTTAAACCTACATTTAACATCCAACAACAAATATAGTTTAGTTTAACAATTATTGTGCTCCAATCATTTGCACATCTGTTTGACGTATACATGCCAGTGAGTACTGTGAAGTTTAAAGGAGACTCGTTTACTGTCAGAATGAGCCTTTATGCAAAAATGGAAATACTCATGTGATTTTCTAACATTTTACAGATAAGCATGCAACCATAATACGTAAGTTATGCACTGAGGAAAATGCACATGCATTAAACAGTACATGAATCTGACAGAAGGGTAGGCCACATTAAACTATATGTTTAGGAAGTATGTAACCTCACTAGGATGAGGCCTGCTGTTTGAGAAGCACACTGTGTCCTCCACAACATCAAAGTATATCGATATAAACTTCTCATATCTTATTTAAACATATATCAATATATCTTACACAAGTCGATATACAGTCCAGCCCTAACAATCGTTACAAAAAAGTGGAAAGTTTATTAACATTTTTCATGCGTCATAGTTAAACTGATTGCCCGAGCACTGATTGATTTAGGAAGACGTTATGGTGTCCTTACATAAGGACATCTAATTTAATAATTGGAGTTCTTGTTGTTTTACTGGATAATTCAAATCGCATGTTCTTGTGTTCGACTGAATAGACATTTCCCCCACAGTATGTGTTTAAACTGCTCTTCGGTTACTGTTGACTACAGTCTACAATCATACTTCAACAAGACAACACACTAAAACATCTATTCATAAGGTTTTACACGCTTTTTGGGATGATTTTTTTCTAAATTGCCCATTCTGAAAACTATTAGCTTGATGCAAAAGTGATATGATCTATAAATGCATAAGCATAATATATAAGAGAGTCATTCTAATGCACACATCACAAACCTCTGTCTTAGCGGTGATTTTAAAATTTAAATTTTGATACTATTATTTAAATCATAAATAAATGAATGAAGTTATTAATTAGACATTAAAATGGGGGGGAAAGATAAGTACATTTTGGTTTCTCTAGCAACCAACAATATTTATAATTTAAAACTGAATATTTTTTAATAATTATGGAATTATTATAAATATATTTCCTATATTTATTTATGATTACTATATAAAAATATGTTATTATTATTATTATTATTAATAAAAAATATATAATTTTCCTGCAAATAATATGGTATTCAAATCAGACAAAAAAGCAAAGGAAAAAAGGGTAAATCGAAACACATGCCAAATATTTTTTATAAAGCAACATTTTTAACTGTTTTGATGGGTCTTAGATCTAATTTTGCTGTGTATGATGAAAAATACAATAAGCTTATACCATTTCCAGTTGTTCCTGTATCATTTCCTGACCAACAGCTTGCATGTCAGAGCGAATAAAGCTAATGAAGTACTTTCAGTAACGCTGGCCAAATAACATGAAAGGTAATACACTTTAAAAACCAACAGCGAACCAAATCGCTGCATTAAAGAGCACCAAGTGCCACACAGAAATGAGGACCACCTTCAAACTATGCTTGGGGGCAAAGTCAAGAGAGAGAGAACGAGAGAAAAAGGAGAAGGGAAAAAACTTTAAACAATCACAACCACCCACATTCACAATTCTCTGACTCTGATTCTTCTTCATTCACACACTCTCGATTGACTAATCCTAGCGTAAACAAAACTAAACTATGAAAGACAGCAAGAAACGCATCTAAAAAGTCCATCTTTAAAAGAAGACGACAGACCGCCAGCTGAAACCCGGAGGAATGACAAAATATGTTAACACATCCAGCCCAAAAAAAAAAAGTCAGCATTTTTAGTCTCGTTTTACAAATACCTGCCAAACTGACCAGAAAGAGGATGATGCCATGCCAGAGAAGGTTTCGACAAGCAAAGCTGATTTTAATTTGGTGTTGACAGAGAGAAATAATGAATGATATTCAGTTTGGTGGTTATCTAGAACCAGTTTGACAAGTTGACCTAGTGAACTCTCAGAATAAACATCATTCACAGCCTCTGCTGAACAAAAATCACATTATTCTACCATTCCAACCCAAATTCAATAATATAAAGGGATGTGGTCTGCAAAAGCAATTGTGATGCTGCCAGCATGCAAGAACCAGTATTATTTGTCTGCTGAAGCAGAATGTGTGTGCATTTGTGTAGGCGTGTATGTATACGTGGTTACGGTCTACCACCCAGGCCGCTGAGAAGCAACAACATCCTTGAAATTCACCAAAGAAAATGTGTGTGTGTGTGTGTGTGTACACGTACAGATTACAGACTATCTTTCTCTTCACGCTGTCATCCTATCCGACCCTTCCGTCACATTTAAGAGCAGTTCTCTTTAATGAACCGTTCAAATCCATATGCACATGATCTATGACCTACCGTATATATAATCAGGCATTGACCCATGCCAAGTTTCTGTGGAGTACCCACCATCCCACATCCTTCACTCACTCTTCTCTCTACTTTTATCTCACTCACTCCCACTTCTCCATTTCAATTTCCATACTGAGCCAAGAAGCTATTCTTTTTTCTCACTTCTCACTTCAGAAGGGGAAAGATATGGCGGCTGACAATAAACCTTTGACAAAAAGAGATAACAAACAACCTTATTTGCTTTGGTTAAGAAACATGCCAAGAACATAAACGTGAACTTCTTGCTCTTCTGTCCTCCCTGACTCCTCATCCAGCGCAGTGCTTCTCTTTGATGTCTGCTGACAGGATCCAGACGGAGAGCTGGTGATGACTGAGATACAACACAAGCTCCTTCATACTCCAATCCGGTCTTACACACCAAACGCCTTGGAGGCTGAACAGAAGGACGGATGGAGGTAAAGAGAAAAAGAAAAGCATGCCAATCTTGCTTATAACACCTCCAGAGTCATATCAAAGTTCTTTAAAAGCAAGTCAATTCACTCTGCAACCATCTGTTGTTTTGTATGTGTGTGTGTGTGTGTGTGTGTGTGTTCTTGTTTATATTACATCGTGGGGACCAAATGTCCCCACGATGTAATAAAAACCTGAGATCACCTACATCGTGGGGACCAGCCAGCGGTCCCCACGAGGGAAATGGATTAATAAACATACTAAATGATGTTTTTTTGAAAATGTAAAAATGCAGAATGTTTCCTGTGATGGTTAGGTTTAGGGATAGGGGTAGTGTAGGGGGATAGAATATACAGTTTGTACAGTATAAAAACCATTACGCCTATGGCGAGTCCCCACTAAGATAGCAAAACAAACCTGTGTGTGTGTGTGTGTGTGTGTGTGTGTGTGTGTGTAAATAATAGCAAATAAAGGATTTTTTTAATGAATAGATCTCTACAAAAAATGATCATCATATTATTGACCTCTGTGATTTAGTATTACTAAACTCTATAAATAAGCTTATAGGCACTTTTAACTGAAAGGCGGAACAGCCACCATAAGGGGCTGTTCACACAGAATGTGTTTTTCCATTCCAGTGCACTACTTTTCCATTGTTTTTCTATGTAAACGCGCTAGACAGACATATACCACAGTTGCGCTCGCATTTTGCGTCTTTTGCAGCGTCTCGCGCATAACACGGCATTCTAAAAACTAAATTCTAAAAACTTTAAATCAGTCCAACTTTTATAAACTTGAGACCTTGCATTTTTTCCACATTCCAATGCCGGCGTCTTTGAAAACGCGTTCTGTGTGAACGAGCCCTGATGACGTACAATTTCTTCGACTGATTTTGCTATGAGCAATCCATCTCTGTCCATATCCCTGTCTCACTAGAGCCCAAAATATCAATATTATCAATCAACAATATGCTGTATAGAATCTCTCGTAGATCTGAGAGGCAATGGGTGCCCAGAACAAAACATTTGGCAGCTGTGAATAAGGCGGCTACTAATCTGTGGTTTGTGAAATTAGGCTGCTTTACGGTTTGGCCTCATCATGGTTACCGCTCGCTGCCACAGGCCAGGGCACACCAGAGCAAAACTCAAGCTACACATGCCTGGAAAATAGTAGAAAACTACAGGAGAGAAGAAAATATTGAACAGATGCTCCACTATCCTACTAATGATGGGCTTCAATACCAGCATCTGTGTAGTTACGTAGTCACATATATCAAATGCCATGGGATCATCAATAAGAGAATATCTCAGCTGTGTGATTATATTCATCTCTGTGTTTGATTATATGTGTGTACTATACATGCGTCTCGTGTATGTTCACACGAACATATGAGGAAAATACTGAGGTTTCAATTATGAAAGGATGGTTTAAAATATACGTCCATAAATGTGTACTTGCGTTTATGAGTTTGTGTGTGTGTGTATATAATTACAGAGCGCTAACTCCTAAACCACAGTGGGCAGAGGGGTGGGAGAAAGGAGCCAGTGGGTTACAGAAACCTTTAAGAATCATCCTTCAAGAGGGTGGGAGAGACTCCATGATGCCTGGGAAACTGAGCAGAGAAGTGATTGGATCCACTTTTTATGTGTGCATTTGTGAATGTTCACGAGCATTTGAGTATTTGTCTTTCAACAATTACTTAGGATGTTAGGATGATTTAGTTTGCACCACAATAATGCTTCCCATTGCTATCATGATCAGATCTGCATATAGAACAACAATTGAATATTGAACAAGGCTGAACCAATGGCCACAAAAATATACTCAACTTAATAGCAATGTCATGAAAGCATGGAAGTTCCTTTTCCTTATAGAGTTTCCCAAATTATCTTAAATTGTTTTGCTAAAAAGGCAAACACACTAACCTCTAGCACTCTTCCCTTAGGAACAATGTAGAGAGCCATTAACTCTAGTAATAGTGAATGTTTATGGTAGCAATTGAAAGAGGGGGAAAAAAGAGAGAAAAATATGATAAAAGACTGCAGTAGAGCCAAGCAGTTGACAGAGTGGGTGGAAATGACAGAGAAAAGCAAAGTTATACAGTTCTCTTCTTGCCTCTCGTCTTTTTTGGGTCAGACATCTCTACATGGAGGGAAAGAAGGGCTTTGGGGGTTTCTTGCACGTGTCGGCCTTTAAAAACTCATCAGCATGGAAACTGTCGGAGAGGAGACCCCCTAAAATAAAGCCAAGTAGGCTAACAGACCAATACCCACATCACACACAATAATCGAGTGCCAATTCATACCATGTCAGACTGGTCTAGCAACACAGTGCCATATGTTCCTAAATGCCAATAAACACATTAACCACCAGCGCAGCCCAGTATGAGCTTTAGAACAAGATGAAAAGTTCAGAGGGAACATTGTCACATCTGGAACTATGCTAACATGTTTTAGTGTTGTAGTCTCACTGTAACATATGTAAGGGATAAAATAATATATAGTCTTTAGCACTAAATACACTTCAATGCAGCAATGCTATGGCAAAACCACACTTGGCCCTTTACAAACAAAACTCCAAAGCCAATGCTACGCCCTGCACTCAGATACCGTTAAACCACTGTGGACAATAGGGCTCTGTCATATCCAACCTAGTGCAGAGTTGTGATGCATGTCCAGGATACCTGACACCTCACAGCTGCCAGCCAACCAGCCAATCACAGATGTCCTGCCTATCCAGCTCATGTTATGTTTTTGAAAGTGCAGACTTCTGTGACAGAAGATAACAGGGCACCTGTATCACCCCTAGAGTTATTATGGGTGACTGGAATCACTCTTCTGATTTAATTAATAAATTTAACACTAAAATTCTAATAATATTAAAATTAAATTTAAAAGAGAATTTAGGCATATTTACTTCAATTAAATGCAAATCTTACCATTAATAAATAAAATAAAATAATAGCAGTCCACATGTCATTAAATTTACCGCCTCTTCACATTTCAAATTGCAACGGCTTTTCTAACTGACCTGTGAGAAGTGAGAAGAGAGGGATGAGAAGATTTGACTCGGGGGGAACGCGGCTCTTTCCAAACCAAAACGGTAATATTGCCTTTTAAATGTCCATTATGTGAAATATTTTCTTTCTCTACTTCCTCTGTCTTTTAAATTAAATACGAAAAATAATTTTTACAAACTTCTTCCTCACACAAAGCGCGAGGATGCCGATGTAATGAGAAATGCATTTCTATCATACACTTCGTGATACTACATCTCACTAAAGATACATAGGCACTATAAATTACACATGAAGAGAGTAATATTAATCCACGATCTCAAAGCATGGAGATACTGGACACTCACCCCTCGAGGCGAACAGTATGGGGTCGCTCCGCATCTTAAAGTCAAACGCATCTAACTCCGAGTAGGTAGAGGTTGCAGGCGTGTGTCCGACAGCTGCTGTATTTCATTAAAATCCGCGCAACAGAGCCGTCTCTGTTTTCCCCGCTTTCTCTCTGTGCGAACAAGCAGAACTCCACTCGCTACCGCCCGGCAATGTCTCGTTTCCTCTGAAAACTTGCCCTGACTTTCTCTTCGATCCTGACACAGAGCAGGTCTGTTCACTTTCTGTTTATCGCGATGCGGACAGCAAACCGCTGCGCCTTTGAAAGGGAGCTGCTTGGAGGCTTACAAGAAAATCTTTCACCTTCTCTCCATGTCGTGCTCGGCGAAAAGTGGGACCTCCTTCCTTTCTATTTAGTTTCCTCTCCCTCTTTTCTCCGCCCTGTAGCCCCACATCTCCAATTCCACAGCTGGATACAGCGCATGTGTGTGGAGAGGGACGACTAACGAACATGTTTAGTGAAGTTTATGCGCGTTTAGTGAAGTTTATTTTTTTATTACCATATTTAAGTTTAGAACATTTACCTTAGAATGATTTAGAATATATGTATCCTTGTGTCTTCGAAGATAACTTTAATTCTAAAGAAGTTTAAAAATTAATACAAATCTGTAGATTCGTGTTGATCTATAGGTATTTTCTAATTTAAATTTTCATCCATCTTGCTCAACTAACAATATTTTAATTAAATAAATAAGGTTTATTTGTCACAGTTTGCCATATGTAGATCAGAGGAGACCAGACGAAGAAAGGTTAGCTGCTTTATTCTAGCACAAGTGAACATTCCTCTCTGCCAAGTTTATACATGCATTACTATAAATCAGTCATCTATTTATGGTTTAATTACAAGTCATTCATCTGAAAGGGTTTATAAAAAGTGAGAAACTCTATAAATCACAGCATCAGCATGGTTGAAAACAGCAGGGTCAATGACCTACAGATGTTTTAACAATGTATTAGATACAGTCTTAAGTGGCTAAAAAAGTTTGGTTTTTCAAATAACTAGAGTGAGACCGATATGGGTTTTTGTGGTCCAATGCCGATACTGATATTAGGGAGTAAAAAATGTCAGATATAGATATGTTGGCTGATATTCTTTATGTGTATATTATAGTGGTGCTACATGGTTCTGTTTTTATCATGGTTTCGGTATGGTTCGGTATGTGTTCTGTTCAGGGAACTGTCAAATAAAAATAAAGAAAATAAAAACAAATAATCAAACTACAAGCAACAGTAAGTAGGTATCTAACAGTAGTTTTCAGGTACAGAAAATGAATAAAATAATCCAATATAAAATAACACTGCACTATATAAATTAAGTAAAGATGAATCATTATTGAAGTTACAAAAGCTATTCAGTCAACAGCAGTGAGTGATTTATTTGTCATTTGTTGTTTGATTAACATTAAAAACACAGACAGCAGGAATATTAGGCTTCTGTCCCTTTAAGACATAATGCACGATCCAGTACATATACTGTTACATGTGCATTGTATTTCTCGACTGTTTTATGTTCACTTAAGACATAACCGACTATGTTTGCTTGGATACTCGCCAAAATGGGCATGTTTACATAATTTTTGTGTGAATTTGTCCGTTCAAGTGCAAGACTTGAAAGAGAACTCAGTATTTGCGAGCTGTCTGAGAAAAGCGTGTGCGCACTTCGGATAAGCGCACACAAATCTTCTCATAGCGCTCGCGAGTTCTCTTTCACGTCTTGCTCATGAATGTTTTAAATTAGCAAGGCTTAAATTAGTTTAGTTTAATGAACACCCGGGTGATGAGGGCGTGAATGACTGCTCATATTCAAGCATATGGCACTCGCAGTGAACCAAGTTTACAAAGAGTGACTGTTTTGTTCACGCTTTTTGATCATCGCTGTTGTAACGTATTGGGAAGCCAGAATGCGTATTCATCGACTGAAACATACATTGGCCGAACTCTGTCTGTCTGTTTTAGACGTTGCTATTTTCAACAAACCATATTATAGATGTGTTGTCAGATTTGAGATGAACCGCGGTGCAAGTGCGTGCCGAAAATGTTCATACCGGTGGCATATCTGCGGCATATACGCCGATGCAGATATATCTGCGACAGACTCATATCGGCCGATAAAATCGGCAGACCAATAAATCGGTCGGGCTCTACCAATATCCTTAGTTTTGTTTTACCACTTGGAAACACTGGTGCTTGAATTTATGACTAATGTTTATCTTGTTTCCTATAAACAGGTCCAACACTGATATGGCTGAAATTTGTTGGACATTTATTTGAAAATAAACAATCAAAACAACAAAAAAGTATCTTTCTTTTAAAGTTCAGGTTTCAGTCAGCAATGGCATTTCTCCACCTCCTCAGGTGCATGTCCCATTTATCCAAAATGTTCTCCTTCATGACCTATAGAAAGCTAGCCTGACGTGGTCATACTCAATTCTATTCAGAATATGAGTCTGATACTGCTCCATTGGGCTTTGATTATGGGGGCGTATTTCAACCGATCCAGGAAAGACCTCAATTGGATAGACCTACAACCAATCAGAGCTACAGAGTAAGTGACGTATGTTGAGTGACGCACAGTTTTGTTAACAGAACTCAACTGCACACATGCTGGAACTAGTAGAAGATGAGCGTAAACAATCTTTGCCGGTGTTGTAAAAATAATTTTTAAATCTTTTAAAATTAATGCGCGGTCGGTATCTTCTATAACGGCCGCGATGGCGTAATCTACACATCTCAGTTCTTCAACAACAGCCATCATTGTTGTAAACTAATTCAACCCAAGCGCTCTTTGATGACGTGGCTGATTACGTTTCTGGTGATAATCTGTCAATCATCGCCCTGACAATGTGATTGGTCCGAACAGTTTCTGTTCGGGCATAATTACTCCTCTACGGATCGAGTCCAGACCGAACTCCCCGACCTCAAAATGTTGTGGGCGGGGCTAAGTTCGGCTGGCATCCAGGCTAATAGAAAGCGTTACTCACAAATCGTAAATGAACATAACATAATTTGGAATTAGCGAATCTCAGTGAAACTGAAATGACCTTAAAAAAAAAAGTCAAAGTTTATAAAAAATATTTATTTAAGAAATTAAATTAAGAATGTAATTATGCAGGGATTATGGTCCTACACAGTCAGAGAATATAACAATAACTACAAGTCAATGTAAAGGCATGTCTGGATTGAAACACATGCAAACACATGTGGGTGGCCAAGTGAACTCGTGTGTGTCAGCAGGATATTGTATCTGGACACTGATTCATGTATTTGACCTTAAAACAACTATCTATCTGGTCTGAGATCATACTGGAGAAAGAATCAAATTGATATATGCAGACATTAAGTCCACCCAAAGCCTGCAGCACAGTGGAAAGCAATAGTGTCGTTGACTCAGAGTTTTCAACACAAAACCTGCATTCCCCACAGTATCAGATTCAACACTGTATCAGATTCAAACAAGTGCCAGTTTTACGATAACATACTTATCTACGTTCTGTTTGTTTAGTTGCTTTCCAGTATAACTTAATCAGTTAGGGTATACCTTGTGTGTTTAACTTAGATTACAGATGTTACGATTGTCAACTGCTTCTTCTGGCATCACATGACAAAGCAGGTACAAAAAAGATACATCCTAGAGAGAGTTATGTGGAGAATAGGAGGGGAGAGAATTAGGTTACACTGCCACAGAACTAAATCCCTGAGGTCATTCTGACTGCACAATTCAATAGAGTGATATCATAGAGGAGTCAAAATTCTTTAGAAAGATACACCAGAAAAGCTGAAAGTCATAAAAAATAGGACTACATCTGTAACTTAGGTTCTGTCTAGAATCTCAAATATTGAGTCATTCAACTAATTTCTAATAAAAGAAACACATGGAATACACAAATTGTAGTGATACAATGTTTCTTTGTTTTTAAACAAAGAAATCAATGTATCTGATGTTAACCACATTATGAGTAAACCACAGATAAACTTCATCTCTTTCCAGCTCCAGACACATCATCAAAAAGTAGTTCTGTGGCACCTCTCTAACAGGACTCGGTCCTCACATCACATGTTCAGGATGTTGGAAGCAGGGTGGAGGCCCCATACTGGAAAACTGGTAATGGTGAGGAGGGTAAGCTTTAAACAAACAAATCACTAATGAAGCATTAAAGAGCCTGGTAGCCAGTGGAATGACTGTTTCCTCTGGGTTGCACTGCAGGGCATTCATTACAGCAAAGGCTGTTTTTTCAGGGGCAACACATGAGCTGAATTCAAGGTCTTTTTAAGTAAATATCATAGAATGTGTCTGTGTCACTCATCGGTGCTTATGTGTTTTCATATCTCCAAAGAATGCAGCAACAATCTGTGCCCTGGTGAAACACCTCATTACTAAAGTGGCTGGCCTCACTGGCAAAATACACAAGCCAAAATCATATGCACACCACCTGCAAGACAATAGATTTTTTGATTCCACAGACAAATTAATTTAAATGCTCTAGAAGTTGTTTCTGTACTCTTAAAAACTAGCATTTCTAATCAGAGTCCTGAATGAACCCTTTGACATTTTTTTCAGCCCTGAAATGCTTGCAGGACTTGCTGAACCTTTATAATTGCTGGAAAATGTTTTCAGAGTTATCTGGTTATCTGGAGTGTTGTAGAGTGCTTTTGATTCATTTGAAACAACTGAATATCATCTCTGCAATCTGCACTGCTACTCTCAATATCCAAACTTCATAAAAATGGCTAAGATTTAAAAAGAAATTTGGCTGTGCTCTTCTCCTACACATACACATGTGCAGACACACAAACGCGTACACGCGCACACACACACACACACACACACACACACACACACACACACACACACACACACACACACACACACACACACAAACACACACAGAGAGAGTATAATCAAGCCAAAGCCTCCTTATGGAATTAGCAAAGAGTAGACAGACAGGATTTAAGACCACAGGAGGCCCAGCAAATCTATCAAACCCTTCATAATCAACAATGCATCATGCTTTTCTCAATTAGAATATTACTAATCTAACTCTAGTCAGTCTTGAGATAAGCCTGTAATAGGACTGATTCATCAATGTGTTTGCTATAAACTGGTGGATTTCCACAATATCAGTAAAATAAATTAATAGGTTTGTAGCCTATGCCTGAGAGAAAACACATACATTAAGATCTGTGGTCTCTGTTATAAAGAAAATTTGTGCCAGACTGCAGAGGGTGTAGTTATTTCTACAGATGTTGCTGTTGTAAATACCTCAGATGTGTTCAAACTCAAGGAAATGTGCTAAATGAACTTCAAACAGCAGTCAGCATACATAACGGCACAAGAGCAACACATTTTCATTGGTTGCTCTCCAGTTCACAGTTATCCCCTGATAATATGTTATCTCATGTGGAGAATTAAACACACACACCAACTTACACAGGCAGTAAATTTGACTAATGAAAACTTTCTGAGCTGGTAAACTGCAACCAAAACTCTGTATACATGTCTGGAGAAATCATCATCATTGTCTTCATCACAGCAATCAGTCTTCATAGACTCTCCATATGGCTATGAGGTAAAGGCCGCTCTGCTCAGCTGCAGTTGCATAATTTGACACCATAGTCATTTTATAGAGCAGAAAGCCTAGAAAGCTGTAGCGCATATGGACAGGCAGTATGGAACACTGGCTGTGGTCCAGTGGAGAAAAGCCTTGATGGAGGGAAGACAGAGCAACGGTAAGGAGTATTTAAAAACTAGGTCAGAATCGGAGTGAGCACGACTGCCTTTTGACACTACTCACTTGTAATATCCTGGCTCAGTTTCAGACATACATTGTGCTGTGTTTGGGTTGGGCAGGATCAGCTGGATAGTGCACTACAAACCAGTCCAACAAGGGGTCTCAGAGGAGATACACAATCCTATATCCTTGAAACACCCTAAAGAAGGCTTTGACAAAAACAGCTCAACATTCCATACATGATATTCCGGAATAGTGCAGATGAGGCCACACTACAGTATGTTCTTGCTTTCTACTTTCTTTACATTGAAAATGTATGCTCAGCCAGGAATAATCAATAAGTGCAGGCAATTTACAGGCACACTTAAAGTTTGATCTTAGTCCGACCAGAGCAATAATTCATCTTTTTAAAATGTCATGTAAATGGTTTAGTCTGACTAAAATTGTACCACTCAGATTTTTGCTTTTTTTTTTCTCTCCAACTGCTTCAAAGCAACAACTCTCTTCATTACTCAGCACTGAAAGTTTAATTCAGTTCAAATGTATTCGCATGCGGGTTTTAACAAAAATTGTCAAAGTACATGAAAGTACCAAGTACAGCATTGGCAAGGACAAGGTGACCAAGGCAAGAGTCTAATTTGGGTTCATTTGAGTCCATTTGTTAGAGTTAATTAAGTGGACAATGTTGAAGACCCATCTGCAAGTTATCACCAGGAACAAGCAGCTGCATGAAGCTTGTCCTTTGCTTTTTTCTATATTGATCTATACAGTTTCCCCAGGCAAGATTCTTCATAATTTTGTGTATTTTTGCCTTCCTTCATCCATTAAGTCCTTCTCCTATTTTGCTGTCCAATTGCATTTCCTTCCTCCCTCTTTTTTCTTCTTGATGCCCATTCTTGATAACATACACATAACCCTCCCCCAATCCACACCCAGTCTCAAGTCCCAGCTGCTATAGCCAGGGTGCCTCTTCAGCTCCATCGGTCCACAGCAAACATGCAGATGAATGAATGGATAGATGTACGAAGGGGAGGATGGCCCAGCAGGACAAAATGTCACAAACACTAATACACACACCTCCCTCCATCAGGCCACCCCTCTACTTTGAGGCTCAGTCCACCATCTGGCCAGGCTGAGACTGCAGACGTGTTGTTGGTTATGGCTGGACAGCCCTATGGGGGTAGGAGACCCAATTAAGAAACCAATCTGGTTTAATGCAAAATGTATGAGCCCCCCATCCCAGTTTTTCCAATGCTTTTTTATCCGGTTCTCCCTCGATCGCCGAACACAGCAATCAAATACAAATCCTCTCAGTACATAGCGGACATCACACAGTCCTTCATTTCCTCAGATCCAGGCACTTCCCATCAGATGATTTTGATAAATGTTTCAGCCAGACTCCGCCAGAACCACAGACATTGATTTTCATCAGACCTCAGGGAGGAAGTACGCCCCCGGAGATCCAACAGCATGTATTTGTGCAGAGTGCTGATTTAGGATCAGATTTTCACATTGTTTACTGGGGTTTAAGCCAAGGAGTGCAAAGGAGCAGCTCTGATCCAGAGACAGCATTCCTGATATATGATCTTGTACATATATGGGTCCTGGCCTCTCACAACAGACCAGATGAGTGAGCCTAGTGTTGATAAATCATCCCAACAAAAGAAAAAAAAAACGAGATGATATAATACAAAGAAAAGAGCACAGCTGTCATGGCCAGTAAAACATGGGAGCTCATTAATTTTATCTGTTAAATGACAATTCAGTTTAGATTGAGTCACACAATCCTGATTTGTGTCAATAACGTTAATTCTGACCTTTAATGAATACATACTATAGACCAGAACTATTATCATTGAGGAGGAGAGTTGCTACATATAATGCAAGCAAATAGTTTGTTAGTAATCAAATTGATGGATTAATCGAACTAAAAGGACCTGAAATAATTAAATCAATAGGAAATAAGCAAGCATGTAAATGCTTACTACTTTCTCAATCGGATCCAAAAATACCTTGCACAGCGACTGGGCACTGCGCATGCACTAGAGTTTTGTTTGGAATACATGTAATACACGTGTAAACAAATCTGTGAATTGGACTGCAAAATTTAAGTTTCATATAAACAGAACTTTTGAGAATCTGAAATCAGACTGATGCGAATTGACGAAAATGTGTGCATGTAAACATACCTATATTGACTGCCATAAAGGAAAGGTATTGAAAGCATGCAAGGCCACAGGGAAAGAGAGAGGATGTGGGTGAAAGAGAAGAGAAGAGAGGAGGAGGATGGAAAATGTGGAAGACCTTCACTTCACCTGCCAGACACAAATTTCAAAGCCTCACCCTACTGTCAAGGAGCTGGCCAATCAGCTGTAAAAATCCAGCAGTCTCTCAAATAATCACACTGATCCTAGCCATCTATGTTGAACTTTTGACACTAATTAAAAAAAAGATGGATTGATTAAATATTTCTTTCTGACAGAGTCTAGCCGTAGGAGTAGCATGTTGGAGTATGAAGGATGTAGTTAAACTACTGATTATAACCATTTTAAATCAGCCAGCTTTAAACTGCTTGTTTAAAATACCCCAGCACTGTGGGGGCACCATTGAAAAAATCTGTTACTTTTGTTGTGTTTTTTTTTTTCTTCTGCTGATTTCTTCTGATATCTTTTTATATTCTGTTGCATTTTTGTGGTAGTTTTGTGTTGTTTCATGTATTGTAGCATGTAAAGACAAAATATAATTCCTGTCTATCAGTTTTGTGTTTTGTAAACTGTAAAATTATACTCATCATTGTTTGTGAAGATAGCATAAGAGGCAGAGGCTCTGTTGTGCAGCCAATAGTGGTACTGAAGAGTACCATTGAGGAGAGAGGGATTATGGGAATAACATTCCAAAGAAACATCTGCAGAGCTTCAATGTAAGACTGCTGAATGACAGCAACAACAAACAATTATCATACACTGAAAGAAAAGAGAGGGAGAATAGGTAAAAAGATGACAACGGCTGAGTGTTGATGAAATCTCTCTCACACACAGACTCACTCACAGCATCAACAGCCACAACATATTTACTTTTTATTTACAAAAAAATTGAAATGTTACAGAATTGTTGAATAATGTGATGATGAAATGCCATGTGTTACATCTAAGATTGTGTCAAATCTAAGATGCAAAAAATCGAGTATATAGATTTAAAGCCAGAAAATTAAACACAAAATAATGCATTAAAATGTCAGAACCATTCCCTCAGATGGCGTTCAAATCCAATCCTACCCAGGATGTTTATAATCTAAGACAGCAAATGCCTCTTTTATGTGTGGTTTAATCCTTTAAAGAATGCCATGATCCTAATGCTCACACCTCTGAGAGAGTTCTGCAATGGAAACTTTGCATGACCACAAAGACTAACAATTTACTGAGGAATAAAAGTAGAAGCTGCTATAGGTTACACTAATTATTATACACTGGAAAAAATGGTGTTGAATTTACTTTGAAACTATTTTCACTTAGTGTCACAATCAATTACAAAGAAAAGGCAAGTAACACATTGAATTAAGCATGAAATTATAAAGTAGAAAGACTGAATTTGAATTTTCTTGTAAAATGTACTCCAATAATCTTTTATTTATTAACATCACATTTACGGTACATGCCTTACACTCACACAAACACTGGAAATGGACCTCTATGGAATTTCCTCTGGATTAAATGAACCGCCTATCAACACAAGATATATCATCACAACTCTGAAAATTGCTATCTTTGAAGATATAACATTACAACACTGAAAACTGCTGTCTTTGAAGATATACGAAGAAGATATCCCATATGTCTTGGGAACAGGCATGAATTCATCTACAGAAGTGTCATGTGAGGGTGACACTGATATGAAGAAAGCAGCTTGGCTACTACAAGAGATGTTCAGAAGTACTCTGAAGTGACACCAATAATCAATAATGTAAACAATGATTGGTCATGATTATGTGTGATGTGACTTTTTTTCTGAATTTGAAATTCAGTCATTCAACAATTTTCGGCAACATTCAGCACATACAGTATGACAGAGGCCATAAACAGGAGGCGCACACATTCACAGACACATTTATTCTAGGTTCACAAATGAATGCAACAGACTGCTCCATCTTGAGACTATATAAAATACATGCCGTATTAAAAAAACATGACACAGAGTGCTGAACTCCTGTCAAGACAGTCATAATGAAAATAGTGTGCTTTTTATTATTAAAGTAATCTACAAGCAGCACAAAAAGACGGCCTTTGACGTGTTTTTCGTTGAGTTAATCAGCAAGTCTTTGGAAAGAACCGCCATCAATCAGATAACACCATAGCCAGTTATTTTCTTCTGAAAAAATAATAATAATAATTCCCAAGATTTTTTACAAGAACAGCACCTAAGAATATTCTCAAAATCTATCTTAAGAAATTTCTTAACTTCTTCTTTTTCCACAGTGTTGGACTAGGTGATGTGGGTATGTATGCACCAGTCTGGGACAACCTCTTTTCCACCAACCAAAGCAAATCAAACTGACACCAAACGAACCAAAAGCAGACAAAAAAAGTGCTGGTGTAAAAGCACGCTAAGCTTGAAGCTTCAGTATGAATAGCCTCTGGGCCCTGTGTGGGTGTGTCAAGGGTGAAATACAGAGGAAGAAGGAAAGTATTCCCATAAATCATAACACCTTGACATTAACCTAAATGCATAGTCAATTTAAAAGGACAAGTCTGGAGGCCTTAGCACTTAAATGCTCACAAATTTTCCAGATTGTAACCAGAACTTAAGCTACACCTTTAACACACATAGTACTGAACACCTGATTATTTTTTACCAGCAGATCTATACATGCACATAAGCACATCCATTTAGTACAGAAAAGCCTGAAACCACTTTTTTAAAAACATGTGAAAACAAGTCTTGGCTATAATCCAAACTAAGCATTTTACCCAAATACCCAAAGGGCAGGTTGCCTTCATCATCACCTAAATCATATGCCCCTTCTAAAAATAAATTGGAATTGATGGAAAGTGGGTTACAATAACATGAAAGAGTGGAAAAGCATAAAAAAGAGATGTGCGAGTTTGTGCGCACACACACACACAAGCATATTTTCTGAGCGTTAAAATATATGCACTCCCCCTGAGAATTAGAACCCAAAAGCTGACTCACTCTTACTCCTTTCTGACCCGCTACAGGAGGTGGCATAATCTATTAGTCACTGTCACTTTCCCCATGGACTATAGAGTGATTCCTATAAAGTGGGCCTCTTGTGTTTCCATCACATTGTTGTTTTATGCAGTACAGTATGTGTGTGTGTTCATTAATTCCTGTCTCTATTCATCTGGCAAATCAAAATGTGCAAGGAAAAAGGTAATGACAGGCACAAAATAGGCACGAAAAGGCATGCAGGGCAGCAGAGAGGAAGAGAAATTACTGTACAAAGATGAGAGAGCTGCCTCAAGGCTTAAATACCAGTACTTACAAATACACCTGCAGGATCAATAACCCAAAAACACAGATGGCGCTTGTTTTTAGAACAGAAAGAATTTGGCGAAGAAAGACAGATAAAAAGAGTTCATGTAGGTCAGCTGTTTATATGGTAGTAGAGATACAGATACAACAGGAAATCAAGATCATCTGCATTCCCTACATGTGGTTACCACAAGATCTGAGTTTGAGACAGTGTTATTTTAGTATTATTATAGTATTATTTATCATTATTATTATTATTATTTATCATATTTTGAATTGGCTTTTTATATTTTAATTTAAGTAATTTAGTTGCCAAGGCAACATTTCATTTCATTTCAAGTTTTTCAATTTTAAGTTTTCCATCTTTGTATTTTATTTTAGCTTTACTTCAATTAATAAAAAAAAAACATTTCCGAGTGTTATTTTTAGTTAACCCTCCATGGTACAGAGTTGCCATAGGCAACAATTAATTTCTACTCATTTCCTTGTTATTCAGAAAAAAATACAATACATTGCACTATGGGAATTAAAAGGGTAGGCCTTAAGGTTGCCAATGACGTGCTGTTTTTAATTCCCATGATATTTGAATGTCCCTCAAAAACTCTCTTTCCCACTGTCACCCTCTCACGGAAGAGGGCAACTCTGTACCACGGTGGAATTGCAGTAATGTATTTCCCTATTGGGATTTTTTATAGATGGTAGCATCAACAAAATGATTGCGGTTATTTATTATTTATCTATTTTGAAGTGTTTTTTGTAGTAAAGTTTGTATTTATGTATAAACAACAAAATTATTTATTCTTTTCAGAAAATGAATACAGCAATATTTTACGGAAAGGGCAATAGAAGTTAGCTCTTCCATTTGATGAGAGTAAGGATGAGTTAGCCAAATGATAGGGATTAAATGATAGGGATCTACTTATTTTTGGTTTGCATGAGTTCCAAGTATATAAATCTATCAATTTCTAAAAGAAATGTGCATTTAAATAGAAAAGAAAATCAGAATTTTATAGAAAAACTACTTTTTTGACAATTTTCCATTGTGGTACAGAGTTGCCATATGGCAACGTTTCCCTGAATCTTTTTTGATTTGCATAATTGAAGCTATTTCATGTAATAAAAACTTATTTGATAAAATATTTAATGGTTAGAACATAATGCGTACCATAGAGGGTTTTAACAATAGCACTGTTTTGACTTCAAGAGAATGCACTTACACACGCCAGCCGATTTTCTATTTGAATATTGATGCATTTTTGAAGAAAATTGTAAGGTCAATCAAACCGAAAATCTTTGGAATCTGTGAAAACAAATAATTTTATTCTTCAAAACCTAAGCTAGCTCAGCTCCTAAAAGCCACAAACAATTACAGCACACTGTGCAATGCATTAATTATTCATGCTAATGATTCTAGCATCTGTTAGCTATAAAACAAGCCTCTACAGAAAGACTGTTACCTTGGCTGTGACCACACACCCTAAAAACAAAATACTTAACCAGAGTTTCCACCCAGCGAATAACACTGACCACATTAGTCTAATCAGATCCCTCTCCGCCTGTGATGTGGTCAGGAGTGTTAAGAACCATAGCGACTTTCATCTTCTGTATCTTTGCCACAGTTTCCACAGCACCTTCTTCACTCATTTGCTTTTTCCCTCTCTCACTTTCCATCTCATAGACAAATAACAGAAAGGAGCGGAAACCAATAATGACAGAGACATAAAAGACAGTAATCCTCTACTCATTTAAAATGATTCAGAGAACATTGAATGACGAGAGCAAGAGAAAGAGGTAACTAAAGAAAACTAAATCTTTCTTAAGAGCATGAGGCATCAGCTTTCTCAGACTGTGACTCAGAGGTCTCGAGTTCAGCTTGGTTTACAGCACAGACACTCTGAGACTGCAAACACACACAAAATATACACACATACTCAAATGGGCAAGTTGAGGTATAAGCACCTACTTTTTGAACACAAACACACTTGAGTGTTTTAAGTTTGACATAAAGAAGAAAAAAAAAGCAAACCCTCAAATCTTTCCTCTGGCTATGTTTCAATGTGAAACCCTAATGGGACAACATATCCAAAGCTGAAGAAGAGCCAAAGGCATGCAACACCACTTTTTCATGTCTTACTTAAAAGATTCGCCAGTCCAGTCATGTTACAGAGCCGCAGGGAGTATGAAAGACTGACAGCTCTGGAGAGACGTCTCGCACAGCTGTTTGTGTACACTGTGTGTTACTTCTGAACCTGTGCACATATTTATTATTTATAATAATGATGAAATTAGTTTTTTTTTTTTTTTTTGTCTAACTTGTACAACCTATAAATTCTTATTGTAAACATTGTTATTACACCACACTTTTTTTAAAGACCTCATTTAAAAGTGTTTGACGAGCACAGTTGTCTTTCTTGTGTAGACATATTTCCTATTGAAACAAGTCTGAGACGGGAAATTTTGAAGGGCTTGGCCTTTTTTAAGAGCCAAAAGCCTTTAAATCTCAGCCATGAACCATGATTTACTACTTGTCGGTTGCAGATGGTATCAGGTGCATCCTGTGTAGTGCAGGATGAGTCATCAATCACCGTTCTAAATTAATGCGCTGCCTTCATCGAAGCACAAGTTCACACTAGGGCTGCACGATTTGGGGAAAATGTCATATTGCGATTATTGAGGTCAATATTGCGATTGCGATATGCGATAGCGATATACTAAACAAATAGTATCATGAGTCATCTTGCTTGGTTCTCAATGAAAATGCACACACAGATTACTGATAATGCTGAAATATGTATTTCTCAACTCAAAATAGCAACAAAAACAAACAAATGCACAGCGTTTTCAAATTAAAATATTTTTACAAAATTAAATAACATTTGCATTACTGCAAACTTGTTATAATCCCATTTAAGATGTTTGTTTCTTTACTAATCTGTAGTGGTTCAATGGATCACAAAACTCACGGTTCGGATCACATCACGGTTATGACGTCACGGATCGGATCATTTTTCGGATCAGCACAAAAAAAAAATTTGGATAGGGGGCAACTTAACTTTGCATTTATTACTTAGCCCACTTAAACTATTCTGATACCACAGCATAAACTACTAGCCTAAGTAATACATTATTAAAGGCAAGTGAACAGACTGTAAAAAGAACAAATACTGTACACCAATCACAACAAGCATAGATAAATACTACATAAAGTTACAAATAAAGTATAAGGTCTAACTGTGGTATTAATTTTCATGCACAGAAATGTAATAATTAAATGTAAAATGACACTGTTCACTGTATAAATTTAATATAGATTAATCTTTGTTAAAGCTGTGTTTTGTTGTTTGATTTACATGACAGACAACAGCAGGTATTTATAGGTTGCTGTCACTTTAAGAGTAAGACCCTATGCACGTTCACATCCGACAGATACACATCCGAATTCTCACCTCGTTCAATTAAGACATAACCGAATGTGTTTACGAGAATACTTGCCGAGAGGGGTATTTTGATTTACATAATGCGTGTATGTGTCCATCCAAGTGCACTGAGGACCCGAAAGAGAAATCAATTTGGAGTTCGCGAGCTATAACCTATTTTTTTTACAGTCTATGGCTATAACGCGCCTCTCTCTCTCTCTGTGCGCACCGATAACACCGCTGCATGCGATACCGAATTAAATCCTCTTTTGCCTCTTCTAGCGCGCTGGAATGGATTTATATCTATTTAATGTGTAAACTAGCAAGACAAAACACGTTCAAATGATAACCTTTCACTCTATTGCGGTTAAAGTTGCAATTGATCCGCGAATCACATGCGTCCCGAACCGTGGGCCTTGGTCCGTACGGATCACGGATCAATAACGATCCGTTTAACCACTACTAATCTGGGTTTATAATATTATAGCCAAAATATCGCCATATAACAGAGGTAGCGTTTTTTCTTGCCACCAGTTCAGTGACCGTTTGCTCCGCGTCCATCTTTACGCGTTCTCTGCGCTGCACACCGGGAAAAGTCATGACACGACCATGCGCGCCACACGTGCCACTGCCTAAACTGAAACTGACTGCTCTTCTTTTTATTAGCGGTGTATAAAATGGGCAAACAGCTCTCAGAAAATGGGTTGTCGTGTCCACACATGTATTTATTTATTTATTAAATTATTATTATTTTATTTCATAAAATCGCAGCATTTTGCGTCATATAATCGCACAAGCTTGACATCGCGATTGCGATTGCGATATGATTAATCGTGCAGCTCTAGTTCACACATACAGACAGTCACTCACAGAAAAATTCAGGACTCAGGAGCACAGAAACTTATTGTCAACGCTGCCCTGCAACTTGTATTAATAAAATAGCTTTGCTACTGAAAAGCTGCATTATATTTCTCAGCAACGAGGTGGAAGCATTGCTGTTTTTGAAGTAATTAAACGAACAGATTCACTATTAGTAGAGAGATGCTGCACAAACACAATTCACACACATAATCTCTCTCTCTTCGCTCTCTCTCACCAATTCATTCAAATAAATAGTCTTACTGCAATTCTTTATCTCTGTGTCTGATTTAAAGTGGGCAGAACGCTAGATCTAATGACTTGTAGATAAAATAACTAACGAAAATTAACCATCTTACCCATCCAGTTAGCTTTAACTTGTCAATGGTGGCAAATGACCAATAACTAGAGCTGCATGATTCAGGATAAATTGAGAATTGCGTTTTGTTTTGTTTTTTTCAAATAGAGATCACAATTTTCCCACAAATCTGAACAGATGAGACAACTAAACAAAATAACGTAATTTATTGAAGGTTCTAACTAAATGTTAATTTCTGCAGTCTATTTAAAATGTTTAATTATTTGAATGAATTATTTTTTTAAATTTATGATTCAACGACTCACTCATAAGTACTTCACTTGTTTCATTTCTGGATGAATCGCTGTTTATGAATGAATCTCTTGAATGAATGATTCGATGACAAATACATTTTTTAACAGTCACTTGTCGCCACCTAGTGGCGTAACAATGTAATGTTTGAAGAAATAACCATACTGTGATGTTGAAAAGACTGTTTGTGAAGCTGTTTTGTACCTATACATGATAACTGCTTTCTCTGGGTCAGCTAGCACCAGCTCCGAAACAGATTTGAATGTTCTGGTGTGATTTGGTCAAAGGTTTAATAAACACAGGAGAATCACTGTCATTTAGGAATAAGATCGCGTGGATGTTTCAATTGAGATAGCGACCTTTTAACGATTAATCATGCAGCTCTACCAATACTGCTACTTCCTATACGCAGAGTACATATTCTGCATTTGAAAATGAATTAGAAAGCAAAAGTAAAAGAGAGCGCACATTCGAGAGCAAATTTGACCGAGGAGGAACCCCATGTCTGTCATTCTCTTAGGCTGTTCACATTCAGTGCTTACAGGTTCTGAGCCGGCGTTCTGACGGACAGAGTATATAAAAAGGATTAACAAAACAAAGACAACAGCCCAACTGGTAGAGCATGGTGCTTGCAACTCATGAGCTTAAGCTCATGGTTCGATTCCCAAAAAAAGCATTTGACATGAATGCACTGAAAGTTGTTTTGTGTAAAAGTGTCTACTAAATGCGTAAATGTGATGATGCATGTTGCATTTTCTTATCTCTCTAGTGTGTCTAGAAAATAAAACAAAAGTAAAACTTCAAGTGTCTATACATCTTTTCATATATACCAATAGAACTTCCCATAGAATCAGTGTCAGAGGTCAGGAAGTGGTTTGATATTGAGTCATACAAAGAATCAGCAGCTGTTTACAGCTGTATTTTGACACACACACACACACACACACACACACAATTAAGCAACATGCTGCATCCTGAGCCAGACTAATATAAACCCTCTGGAGACTCCGTTAGTCTGTGAAAACGTATCCTAAGGCGCAGACTGCTAGACTAGAACCACAAGAGAAAAAACAGCATGGACGGGAACTGGTAGAAGTCAGGCTACTATAAAAAAATAAAAAAAACTGTACTGTACATCATCACTATATTTTATTTTCCCCATCACTCAAAGCAGTGATTAATGAACATCAATTAAATGTCTGTACTGCTTTTTTCTCTTGCAAACTAAGCAAGACCATTCATCCATCTTTGCCCTACACAGATGCTGCAACAATGCAGGTCCAGATGTGCACTAGTAATGATGTCACTGCGTCAGCAATCAGACATTGGACCACATGTACTGACCAGTCATCAAGCTATCAGACAAAATATCAAACTCCCACATACTGAAGCCATACAACACTAAGCTATACTGGCATTTAGCCCTTGGATGACCTCACTTTGTGTGGTTACAACATTTTTGAAATAAAGTGTAAATGAACAAGCTATGCAATGGTGCAACATGCTCTTTTCCACCTTAAATGGCATCAAAATCCACTTACTTCATTGGTTCACGAAGTTCATTCTCCACCAGATCGATATGAAACCGCAAGTAAAATCAGCATTTACTTAAGAATGGAAGGAAATGTTATTTTTAAAGGGTGGGATTCAATAAAGTAAAGGTATTTTGTTTCTGCTCTGATTAGGAAGCAGAACATCCTGAATTGAACCTCCTGTTTGTATGATACAAACTGCGGTGAAAGTTCAGCCAAATGCAAAAGAACAAGTCAAATTAGACTCCATCGCCCATTTTACCAGATGGTCCTTGACTAACATCCCTCAAAGTGCTTGGTCACACCCATTAAACCCTACACTGGCTATTGATCAAAGATGCTGAGCTTTGTCCACATCCTTATCTTTGTTTTTCCAAATGATCATATTTCTAGCCAAGGAGTCCAAGAATTGTGTTTTTGGCCAAACCCAACCTGTTCCAGTCAATTCTTTCTTATTTTCTTTACCTGGTTTGACTGTTTTGAGACAGTCTGGACAATGAGATATGAGACGCAGCATGCCACTTTGGTGGCTTTTTATGTTTTGTCCTGTTTTCCTTCATCTCAGAGCCAGAGTCAGTAATGGCAGCAATGCACAGGATGGCCATTCTTGTCGGCTCTATTGTCAGATATTCCCAGAGGAAAACTGAACTAGAGATGGAAAACTCTTTATATAAATAGCCTCTTTAAACAAACATCCTCTGAACTTGCAAAGCACCTGAGAACAACAGTAATAAGGTTGCTGAAGAAAAACTAAGGTCAACTAAGGTAAACTTAACTCTTAGACATAGGGAGGCATGCCCCAAATATGCTTCATCCTCATACAAACCACAAAAACATAATCCAGCTTCCATATCTAAGTGGTTTAAGAGTCATCCTTAAAAGTGTCCAATTAATTGGATTTGTTCTTCACAATTTAGCTTTTTACCTCTCCCAGCCCCTCCCCCTTAGCATAATCAGAGACTGGGGCTCCAGACGCCAGCTGATCCCTGCAGGCTCGTGCTATTCAACAAGGGCCCCCACGAGTGCTGCACATACATCAGGATGCCTCGTGCTTCTTTGTGCTCAGCCTCAGCTCCAAAACAAGAAAAGGGTTGATGGCAGCTCTAAAAAATTACTACTATTGATGCATTATGACAGCTTCAAAGCTGTTTTATGTTATTATTAGCATTTGTAAAGAAATAAACAATGGAAAGCAAGCCTATCACAAATTTACATTGTAAAATTGAGATTTCTACAAGTTATATTAATAACTGTATAGTTTTTTTTCTTCTCCATGCATGTTGAATGACTCTACAGAGCAAAGCTTGTCCTTACGAAACCCCAAATGGTGAGCTAAAATCGACAAATTAGGAAACATTTCATGGATAGCCAAGAGTCTTTCACAACGCATAAATAAAGACAACTGTCTAATAATTTTAACAGTGACATCTTACCATCTCCGTTATTTTCTGTCATAACTTTATCGCAAGATGATGGACCAGCCCCGTATCCGCGTGGACGTGATAACGGCCACCTCTGTTGTTCCTCTGGCCCGTGTGAGCTTCTTCCAGATTCACATCTTGGCTCAGAGGACCGCTCACGCTGTCAAATCATCTCGAGATTGACAAGCGTGTGAGCCAATCCGGCAGCGTGCTGTAAAAAAACCCCAACCAATAGCAGAACAGGGAGGCGTCAACATTTACACATTAGGAAGATCGAGGAGTGATCTTGTGAAGTCATTTTTAGTTTCGTCTATATATTTATTTCGGGGTTGTTTTTTTTTGTTGTTGTTTTTTTCAAACTTTGATACACATTTCTCTCATTTGTCTGCAAAAAAAAGTTTCTCTCATCCATAAACTGTGTAAATTAACGTGAGTGTAAAGTGCAAAGACTGCTGTTACAATCTACCCGCTACCAAAATGGTAAACATATTGGAAAATCAAATACATTTTTTATCTATCTATCTATCTATCTATCTATCTATCTATCTATCTATCTATCTATCTATCTATCTATCTGTCTATCTGTCTGTCTGTCTGTCTGTCTGTCTGTCTCAGTTCAACCACTTACTTTCTTTACAAAAAACACTCGAGTTGAAGTAGCTGTATTTATTGAGATGAATATCAATATTTCTTGCAAAGCATCAAAGACATGGTGAATAAAATGGGTGCATTTACATTTCCCAAACTCATACACAGTCAGATTAACATCACAATCACAGTTATACGCAGTAGTTTGCATATTAGCACAAAACCATGTGCACCCATTTGGTTGTGGGACCTCATCATAACACAAAGACAACTTCATAAGGTCTCTCAAATTTCTAGGTATAAATGAAACATTTGTGTGAATGCAATCGGACCCAGGCACAAACTCTCTTCATGTGTGATAGTAGCAAAAGTAGGCCAGCAGCTCTCAAAACTGTTGGGTCAGAGTTCTCTTGGGTCACGGCCCTACATCTGCCTTCAGACAAAGAGACTTCACACACACAAAGAAAAATAAATTTTGAAATGATTTCCAAAAGCAAACCATATTTTTAGAAAACACAAAAATTGAACCAATGCAGATGTAGATATGACCTCTTTGTTTAGTCTTGCTTTGGGTGTTTTTTAAGGGTTAGAACAGCGCTATGTTAAAGAATGAAGATGATTGAACACACACTGATCTGAACTCACGTAGCCTGAACTATTGGACTGCTGTACTGAAGGCTAGCACCACTCACACCCACACGCGTGCCTGTTTCTACAGCTGTTCAAATAAGACTAACGCATTCGTCCTCCGCAGCTCAACATGGTTCTTCTGGGAAGGCTCCCACCTACACACTCAGACCAAAACACATTCATGTATTTGAGACAAGCTTTACTGTACTGTATTTTCCCAAGCACAACAGATTTTGGCATGACCGGCGAAGGCTAAAATTTACTGCATGAAAAATGTTACATTATGACCCTGAAGAAAGAGATTTGGATATGCACATACTTATAGTCGGTTATAAACACCATACTTTCACAATCAACAATAAAGTTAAAAAAAAAATTCAAAGATGCTTTGATATTGTACAAGATATAGGCACAATACACATGGTTATCATTAGTCAAAACTTTACTGAATGTTGCGTTTCTAATAGTTCCAGATTTCTGATATCTTTAAGTAATTTATCCATATAATAAAAAGGACAAAACACCTTGCATGTTTCTTTGCAAATCTGAGTCATTGGCATCAGCAAAAGAACCAAGTTAAATTTCATCAGAGTAAAATATCTAGAACAAACGTGGTACAACTTAAGAATGTGTCTGAAGAAACAAAACAATCTCTCAGTAACTTTCAGATCTCAAATCAAACAACACGTCATGATTACACTCTAAAGTTGAATATGAAGCCATTACATGATGCTTCCAGTATATGCAGTGCATGCCTACAGGGTGACATGATCAGTGTAACAGACATTTATATCAATATACTGCACACGCATTTATTAACAATTAAAAAAAAAGAGAAAAACACAATCATATTTGTTTTAAATGAAATGAAGCACCACTAAACGGCATGCTTTATTAAGTGTTGTGTTGTATTAGTTTCACTAATTGCTACAGAAACTATTAACTTTGGCATGGCTCCATGCTAAAGTCAATGTTGCAATTATTTGCAAATGGCAAATAAAGTATCTGGCAAACATCTGTATGGAAAAAAAAGATGTATATAAAAATAAGGGTTTACTCTGCCATGAGCACTTTCAATTGTGTAGATTAAAACAATGAGAAAGACCAATGCAGTGTCTGGCTGATAAGATTTATGACCATACGTACTGTGCACGATATATATGGAGAGAGTATGTGAAGTCCAGATATGAATTTAAATGTCTTATTGAATAACTGTGATGTCATAATAATGACATCTGATGAATTGCACATTGACCTGAAAAGCAAACAAATACATAATATAACACAAAAGCTATGCATTATTCCAGCTGTCTGCACTCACAGTCATTCAGCAACAGTAAAGATTAATAAACATATCAACTAACACTGTGTCCTAACCAGGCGCAATATGACAAGTTCTGAATCTGATGTGTGATGTAACACAATCACAGCCAATGAGAAGATATCTTATGTTTAATGTACAGTTACGACGAACCAATGAGATTTCACAGTGGGCGTGGCTACCCAGCATGATGCTGAGTCAATGAAACCAAGCGAAGTGTTGCTCTTTGCTTGTCATGGTTGAAGCTGGATAGGACAAATATGACTTGGAAGAGGTTTTTTTCTTGTCGCCTTATTGCGTCGCGTCTGGTTAGGTCATGTGGAAGGTGCTTTGCTCTGAATGAGTCTTTGGCCTGGTCATGCTAAAGCCATGGATGAATGAGCTTCCATTAAGCTGATATTACATGATAAATATTACAGTCTGAGCAGTGGCTGAGTATCATGTCTAGGAGGAAAGAAGAGGAACAGGCAGGAAGAGACTGAGAAAAGAGTGAGAGAAAGACATTGAGCAAAGAATACGAGTAGACGAGGACAAGACTTAAACGTTAGACAACATTCATTGCAGTCAAAAACAAGGGGACAGGGGAAGATGGGTAGTATTACATAGCATAAAGACGTATAAGTAGAGCTGGTTGGCCATGTTTATCAATGGTATAAAATGTAAAGAAAGTGGCTTATATCAATATTGAGTGCTTTTTCCACAAAGAGAGAATACAACACAGTAATCACAAAGACAGCTGAGGGAGCGAGATCAAAGACAATCAAAGAGAAAAACAAAGAGTCATGGAGAATTCAGTTCTGACTCCAGTCTATCCGTCATCAGAGTAACATTCAGACCATGTGGTGTGGCGATCACGCACAAAGCTAGGTGGCAAACAGCGTTGTGAAAGCGCTTCCTCTTCCTCAGCGTGTGATGGGATGACAGTAGCTATGCAGCAGAATGAAGGTGCATATATATTTCTCTCACACTCATCCCTCCATGCACACAGGATGGATGAGAAGAGGTTTTCTTTTTATCTTTGCTTTCCTTCAAGCGATTCGGCGTGATTTAAAACAAGCGGGCTTTCTTCTTGAGATCATTTTTCTTCCACAAAGCCAAACGGTCAAACTGTTCAATGGTCATCCCAAACACGTTGTAGAAGTCCTCTGGTGACAGGTGCCTCTGAAATGATAAGAATTACGATAAATGTAATTACTTGAATTTTAAAACTTTACTAATTAATTTCTTAACTGGTCTATTTAAGGATTAGTTCACTTTCAAATAAAAATTACCCAAAGCTTTACTCGCCCTCAAGCCATCCTAGGTGTATATGACTTTCTTCTTTCTGATGAACACAATCAGAGAAATATTAATAAATATCCTGACGCATCCAAGCTTTATAATGGCAGTATGCGTTACTAAATGAGTATGAGCTGAAGAAAGTGTCTCCATTCATCATAAACGTGTACTCGACATGGCTCACTGTAAACCCTAATGCTCAAAACACTTAATTGTTTTGAGTAGGACAAACTTAAATTTAACAAATTAGTTCAGTTAATTTAACTGTTATGAGTATTTAGAACTTAATTTTTCTTTTGAGTTCACAACACTGACATATTTTAAGTAAACTGAACTGTTTTATTGTTTTGAGTTTGTTAAACTCAAGTTTAACTGAAACTGGGCTGGGATTTCTATTTCTCAGCATGCTTTGCCCATGGCAATCGAAAGGGAGAGTTAATGCTAAAATTAAGTGTTATACAATGTTTTTTTGTGCAACATTGATGGATAAGGGAAATTTAGTAGTGATTAATGTTTTGTTATGCTAATTTAGAAGAGTTTCTGTTAATGTGGGTTTTTGGAGAGTTACCATCATGGTGACAAGTGGCGCATGCGGCTTGGTTTGAGAGCAGGTAAGTTACAAATTCAAAATCAAAATACAAAATCAAAGTCAAAGTGTATGAGTTAACTAACTCAGTACTTCAAGTTAGGAGCAATTAACACACATGAGTACTACAAACTCAAAACTTGATAGTTCTGCTTACTTAAAATCATTAGCTCAACTTATTCGGGTTTACAGTGCTCCGGGGGGTTAATAAGGAAGGCGATCTGGCGGAAGCTAGATATTTGACTTCATAACTTATTAAATATGGATATATTTTTTTTACACAAACGCATCGCTTCGCATCAGAAGGCCTTTATTAACCCTCCGGAGTCGTGTGGAATATGTTTATGATGGATGGATGTGGATGGAGACACTTCCTTCAGCTCATACTCGTTTGGTAACGCATACTGCCATTAAAGCTCAAATGCGTCAGGATATTTATTAATATTTCTACGATTGTGTTCGTCAGAAAGAAGAAAGTCATATACACCTAGGATGGCTTGAGGGTGAGTAAAGCTTGGGGTAGTTTTCATTTGAAAGTGAACAAATCCTTTACATGTCTTAAATGTCTTTCCTTCTTCTGTAGAACACAAAAGATGTTATGCAATACATTTTTATTTTACAGTGAAATATTACAATACTGATATTTATTTTGCTTAACATTTTTATTTATAATAATAAATATTATTATCATTATTGTATAGACATATATTGATATATAATTTGTGTGCACATGTAGCACACCTTTTATCATAAAAATTGCAATTAGATTTTTCCCTCAAATCGTGCAGCCCTAATTCTAAGTCTTCTGAAATCATATGAAAGATTTGTGGGCATGGAACAGACCAAAACTGAAATGGTTATTCATTAAAAAATCTGCCTTGATAATCTTGCTTTATTCTTGCTGTGGTCACCATCCACGTTCATTGTATGGAAAAGAGCCGCTTGGACATTCTGCTATATATATATATATATATATATATAAAAAAAATCTTTTTGATTTCCACAGAAGAATGTCTTACAAATATTGAATAAATAATGACAGAATTTTCATTTTTGGGTGAACTATCACTTTAAAGCATGCAGAATAGCTCTATGATATAGTCATCCATCAATGAAGGCCTAAAATAACACTGTCAAAGAGCTAATCAAACCTTAATAAGAACAAACCCAGAGGACCTTCCCGCCAGGAATCTAAGCACACTGTTTATTCTGCTAACAATATCTACATGACGCAAACGTCATTACAGATTAAAGACAGAGTGAAAAATAAAACAATATTGACAATAATTACAACCATTCATATCCATGTGTCACCTAAAGCTTTGCACTTGTTAGCATAATCAGGATTACGAGCACGACTGGGGTGCTGTGAAAGTTGCCAGGCTTTTAAGCCTATGACCTCAATTTGGGTTTAAACCATTCCAGAAAGGATTTGTAGAAATCTTTATTCTTTCAAGCCCTGTCATATGTGGTACTGTAACACTTGCAGATGTGTGGGTATCTTGCATGCCTCTAAATAGATGCTGAAATCACCGTCTTTGGAAAGTTTTGGGTGTTGCAAGTGCCTCCCGCTGGGAGACTGACTCCAGTCACGCTCAATTCAAACAGATGTGACAATGGCCTCTTATATCAGAACAGCAGTCATATGATGAAACAGACACACACACACAAATTTTGAGATATTGCAATTTTAACCACAGTGATTCCAGGGCAGGCTAACATTTATAGGGGGTGGGGGTCAGTAAATCAAGTATCTAGTAACTCATGCTGAAGTTAAAGTGAGCCAGACATTTCTCTTCCCTTTTCCATTTAAACCCACTAATAACACTGACACAATGTCCAGAAACACTGAGGATATATTATGTGTTGGCTGTGGGCAAGTAGACTGTGGTCCAGCAATAACCTCACAAACATTCACACAGGCAGATGATGAGCAGTCAGGCATACAAACAAACATGAACAACTCTTCGTCTGGCTGCCTTCTCATATACTTTGATCCAGACTAATATTGACAAAATTATTATTAAACAGCAATAAGACAGCACATGCTTCATAATAAACAGAACAACACAATTGCACTTAAGTGTAAATCATTATAAAAGCATCGCTTGATTGTGACTCCAAAGTGCAATATATAATCACACTAAACAAAACCACTCAGTAAAATCATTTACAGCATAAGGCTGAGTATGATTCAGCAAAACAGGCCACATACAGAGGAATACATAGAAGAGATGGACAAGAAAGAAAGAAAAGTGGTCTACGTGAAGTTCTAATAAAATATTACCTCCAGTCTGGTGCGGTCCACATCACGTGGTAGTTTTACTCTAGCTCTGTGGGTCACAGCTAGCATGTCATAGGGGTAGACCTGCAATACACATGCATGTGAAAGACACACAGTTACACGGATGCCCACATACACTACCATTCAAAAGTTTTTTACATACATTTATTCAGCAAGGATACATTAAATTGATCAAAAATGACAGTAAATACATTCATAATGTTATAAAGATTTCTATTTCAAATAAATGCTGTACTTTTACACTTTCTATTCATCAAAGAATCCTAAACAAATGTTTTCACAAAAATATTAAGCAGCACAACTGTTTTCAACATTGATAATAATAGAAAAGTTTCTCGAGTCGCAAATAAGCATATTAGAACAAAGTCCCTGTAAGACAAGTCATTTCACTCGGCGGCATCTCGGGCATGCAAGTGCAGCTCCTATCTCTTTGAATGGGGAAACATCAAATTCTCCAAAGCTGTTTGCCAAATTTTCGATTAAATTTCATATTTGAAATTACCAATGAAATCTCACAACAACTGTCTCATACATTTTGTTTCTAAACGCTCAAATCATGACAAAAAAAAAGTTTTTTTCCAGGCTGGACCAAGCTAATGCGCATGTGCAATCCTAAATGCGCGTCTCTTGTGCCTCATTTCGGAGGCACGCGTCTGACTGTTTTTATAGAAACCGGAGCTTCTAACGGCCGCTGCAGTGACGCGATGACTTTACCAGTCGGCGATTGGCTCTTATTTAGAAGGCGGGACTTATTCCGCCATATTGCGCGTTGCACTTTCTCCCATTCAAAACAATACGAGTGACGCGTCTTGTGTTATTCTATAGTCTTTGATTAGAATGATTTCTGAAGGATTATGTAACACTGAAGACTGGAGTAATGATGCTCTGTCATTACTGGAATAATATTTCAGAATATAACTGTTTTTACTGTATTTTTGATTAAATAAATGCAGCTTTAGTGAGCACACAGGAATCTATGATCTCCAACAGTGGTGTTCAATTGGTTTTGCTTCAGGAACCAGTTTTTAAAGGTGCCAATCCAGTATCAGAATTATTTATTGTGGAAAAATGTTCTTAAAATCAAGCATTCAAATTTGTTATTGATTTGTATGGACCAAATAACATTTAAAATGATTAAAACTGTATAGGATGAATGGAACAATTAAAGGGTTAGTTCACCCCAAAATTAAAATAATGTCATTAATTACTCACTCTCATATCGTTCCAAACTCACAAGACTTTCGTTCATCTTCGGAACACAAATTAAGATCTTTTTGATGAAATCTGAGAGCTTTCTGTTCCTCCATTGACTGCCTTTACAACCGACACTTTGAAGCTTCAAAAAGATCATAAAGAGATGGTAAAACTAATCCATATGAATCGAGCGGTTTAGTCCAAATTTTCTGAAGAGACTCGATCGCTTTTTATGATAAAAAGATTTAATTTAGGCTTTTACTCACATGTAAACATCGATCAGCGAACATAAGCAAAAGCTCATAACGCACAAGAACAAACCTCTTCTGGAAGCTCTAACATGCTGCGTACCACACAAGAATGAACCTCATTGGTTACTTGATCTTTTTGAAGCGTCAAAGTGTCAGTTGCAATGGAGAGACAGACATCTCTCAGATTTAATCAAAAAGATCTTCATTTGTGTTCCGAAGATGAACGAAAGGCTTACGAGTTTGGAACGACATGAGGGTGAGTAATTAATGACAATTTTTATTTTGGGGTGAACTAACCCTTTAACAATTTTGTCTCTAAATGTCTATTGAAACCATCTAAATCATCTTGCAATAATTTTTCATACAAAACTTAGAACTTACCTTATATTCTGGGAAGGGATGGAAAACAGAAAAAGAGGTTGAAAAAAGAGAAAGGGAAAGACAAATTACAATCATTAATCTTGTGTGGTACAAATGCAACTCATCTATTGTCTATGTAAGTTAAATACTCACTCACTCACCTCTCATTCCACTCCAAGATGAGTCATGATCTGCATCATCCTCACCAAGATCAGCCGCCTAGTAAGGAGCAATGCATGACAAAATTTGGCATATAGAAAAAATTGTATACAGTGCACATATATACACAAGCAAAATGCATGGCAATACCACAACACAAGTATTTTATTCAAACAGTAGGTGGCCATTTTTTCAGCTACAGGCACATTTATGTTCCAAAGGATCAATCGATTTCAACATCTGGTTTTAAGAAGGTCATATTAAAAGCTTATTGGAAACGTTTCACCATGCCATGATCATTTATTTTTGCTACTATCAAATGAGAGTAACAAAATCATGTTTGAACAGAGCGGCTGCTGTAACTGTGAAAGTTTTTCTTTCATTTCCTGAGGTTAAAGGTTAAAGTCTAGCGCAGACAGAGGCTTGAATCCTCAGGGCTGGAGCTTGTATATGGTTATATTGATCTATGACCATGTCGCTGTTTCACATGCCTTTGTGAATGCTTGTGGAAAGTAAAGGCGAAATATGACACTAAGGCAGACCAGATTAGATATAAGGAATGGGTAATATTTCTGTTTTCAAGTAGTTTATTGTCCTGGGAGTTAGATACAAAGAACCGTTGCAAAATACTGCCACCTAGTGTACAGGAGAAGCTTTCAAACCATTCCCAAAACAAAGACGGCACTGGAACTCTGCATGCAAGGTAAAAGATCTGAATTAGATTCTTAATAAAGTGTGTGCCTGGGTTTTCTGCTGTGGAAGCACATTTGCTCTTCATTACAGAGGATAATTCATTAAGGGAGCTAGATTTCTAGTTCAAGATCAAAGTAGAACATGGAAAACAGCCAGAGGGTGGGAGCAAGACACACTTCTAACTGCAAGCAAACACAGACAACACCCTCTCAGCATTATGGCTTCCTCAGCTAAATCTCTACAGTAACTGATCTGTGACTGTGTGTCCTCATGTGTGTGATTACAACAGCCCTCCCTGTCCCAGCAGCTGGGTTTGACAAATCCAAATAGGATCAAACAACATTCTTCACTGCTGAGAGAGCGAATGACAGCATTTGTGACCACAGCTCACATATATTCCCAAAAATTACGGACAGATGGAGCATTAAAAGTTTGCGGGGTGCTGTGTTTGTGTGCAGTTATCAGGTCTTATAAGGTTTACCTTGTATATGCCGTTCCGCCCGTATCCTGGCAGCGAAGCAGACTTGTTGTATGGAAAGTCTGTAAAACAGAGGTTGAATGGTTTATATAGATTTGTGGCACTTTACTCTGGAGAAAAAAATGAAACATTCCAAGAAATATGAACAGAAGAAACTGTAACAATGAATATGACAGTTGTGATTAATAAAGTCTTGCCTTTTAGTTAAAAAAGCCAATCACATGAGTCTGTTTACTCTAGAAAGCGCATACATATTGACTAGACCAGCCTGAAAAGATTGTCAGATTCATAGCTGATTTTAATTACAAACAGTTTTGCATACTGTAGTCGTTCTCCATTGGGGATGTTACCATGATGGCCGCTTAGTGAACTGACATGACTGGAGTTTGGATTTCATGAAATCATTAATTGGCAACTCACTGGGTTGAGAGATATCGGTGGGCAAGCTGTGTGTGGAGGTCCTGGGGTCCAGGTCTGGAGACTGTCCATCAATCTCACTCTTCAGGTTCATCCAACTTGTTCTAGTCTATTGACAGACAAAAACAGTCAGATTTACATGTTATACAACCAAATAAAAATTTAATGAAAAATACAGGATGGAAAACATATACATTTCATTACATTATTAAAACAACCCTAAAACAACAAAAATAAGTGCATTTAATTGTATCGAATGTGCATTTGCAGTGTACTTCAAATGTTTACAGTATTTTTAAAAACTGTAACATTTTAAAAACTGTAATCCCAGATGATAATAATATTAATTGTAAAAAAAAAAAAAAGACAATATAAATGTACTTAAAATGAGTACAATTTCATGACTGATTCTTAAGTACACTTTTAAAAATTGCATTTTGCAATAATGACAAATTAAAAATTTTACTTTAAAGTACATTTTAAATCATTATGTTTTAATAATATTTTGTTTTGGTTTAAAGGAGTAGATTTATTTTGATGTGTGGACCAACATACTAAAACTAGTAAACTACTTGATTATAATTTTTACTGTAGTATATTATTCGATATCACATTTGAAGTGAATACATTTGAAATGTACTCAATTGCAACTTCATCATTGCAAATGTGTAATTACAAATATATTTAAATACATGACATACCAGTTTTAACAGAAATTACTTAAAGTATATTTTAGTTCACCATAAATGCTTGTCATTCACTCAGCAAACTTTAAAACTTTAACTTTTTGGTTAAAACTTTAACCACCATATTTCAAAGACAAAAAAGTAATTATGAAATAAAATAAAAAAGCCTAAATTAAATCTGTTCAGCGTACAAAGCGATCAAGTCTCTTCAGAAAATTTGGACTAAACCACTGAATTCATGTGGATTAGTTTTACAATCTCTTTATGAACTTTTTGAAGCATCAAAGTTGCGTAGATGTCAATTGAGGGACAGAAATTGGTCAGATTTTATTAAAAATATCTTCATTTGTGTTCTGAAGATGAACGAAAGTCTTAAGGGTTTGGAACGACATGAGGGTCATGAGTAAATGATGACAGAATATTAATTTTTGGGTGAACTAACCCTTCAAAGTATATTATTTCCGTAATTAGTACTCTTTTTAAAGTATGCAAAGGTGTACTTCTTTTTCACAATGGTCAGTTGGATTAAATTACCACAACAACTTGATACTGAATGTTTAGAATAGACAAAAACACACAGAGATGTTTAGGTAAATATATAAATCACCTTTCTGTCTATGTCATCATCTTGCCAGGAGGTTCTGGAAGCTGCAGCACAGTAAGAAAGTTTAAATATATCGTAATGGACAATTTACACTGTTTGAGAGAGTGACTGACACAAGTTACATCATGCAAACTACCACACACACACAATAATAACTTTCATTAAAATACTGTTATATACAGTACTCATAAATCACATTTCATCTGATTTTTTCAGGGTAGTTTGATTTTAGACAGGGTTTAACAAAATCTCACTCTTCACTAGGGGAGAAAAAGAAATTTACAGACAAAATCAACAAGCAAGTGAAAAGTGACAACCAAACACAATGTCAATCAGGGTGAAGGGGCAAGTTCAGAAAAAAGAACAAAAGAAACGAGTCATGTGATTAATACCTCTACCACCCAATCACAATGAGCTTTACTGATGTCTTTGAACCAATCACAATGGGTTACACAAATGCCTTTGACATTTCACCAAACCAATGAGTTACACAGACACCAAACATTGTCTAACATCTACAGTAATCTATTGCAACACCACAGACAGATGGGAAAATATACTGCAACTGACAACTGATATGTATGGATGGAGAGATTATATCTGACTGCTGTTTCCATGTCAGGATTAACCAATACCACAAAATTGCAAAAGAAATGTAGGATTTTGTCTATGAAAACATCATATCAAAGGCATTATTTACATTAAATGTAAAGTTTTGGGTCAGTAAGATTTTTTTTTAATTATTATTTAAAATCAAAGCTGTTCTTTTTAAATGTATTCCTATAGAGTGATTTCTGAATGATCATTTGACAATGAAGAAAGGTGTAAAATTCAACTTTGCCATCACATGAATAAAATATACTTTAAAGGTGGGGTATGTATTTTTTTCAACTATGTATTTGTATGTATTTTTTCTACTGGAAGTTAGTCGGGCCAACACCAACAACAAACGTCTAACCAATCAGCATTTAGGGGGTGTATGACAGTCAAGGAGCAAGAGGGAGATTTGAAAAGAAAAAAGAAAAAAAAAACGCAGAAAGAGAGATGAGACAATACAAAACAGCTCAAAAGAATACCACTGGAATGAAGGTGTATGACTGGGCAAGCACTTTAGGACCCGCATTAATATTAGAAAAGCTTTCCAGCGCTGAAGAGAGCGATCGGGCCGGGGTTCAAGACTGACTCAGAGCAGGGTGGTTAGGAATGACTTTTGGAGGCGGAGCAATGAAGAGAGGGGTGGGTTTGTTTGGGTTGATTTCAAATATTAACAATGTCCAACAGCGTTGTTGAAAAAATACATATTCCACCTTTAATATATATATACACATATACATATATATTCTAATGGAGTTCATTTAAATTGTAATAATGTTTTAGAATTTTACTGTTTTACTGTATTTTTGATCTTATATATGCAGCCTTGGTAAGCATAAGAGACTTCTTTAAAAAAAAAAAGCATTTAAAAAATCATACCAACCCCAAACTTTTGAACAGTAGTGTATGTGTAACATCAAATGCATACAAAACAACAAATATCTGCAAGTAACTTGGCATTAAACAGCGATGATAATTATTCAGGGCTAACCGCTATTCCAAATAAACCCAAAAAATATGCATGAAATATGACCCTTTGCATGTGTTCAAGATGTTTGCTGATGTACAACCAACAATTAGGTACTGACTACTTGATAAGAAGTACCTTTTCAAATCCAAACCCTTTTCTGGGATTTGTAAAAACCTATAAGGCCTACTGTTTGGAGCTGAAATGGAAACCAGCAGACAGAAGTAGGGTCAAAGGTTACAGTTTCATGGCAAAAGGTACCATGGTGACATGCGTAAAAGCATGCAAAGAAACGTGATTGTACGAAGACTGGACTGTACCATGCTGTTTGTAGATAGGGGGTTTTCTATAGATATTATCTTTGACTTTAGTCTCTGAGAATGGAAGACAAAGAGAGGAAGAGAGCAAGAGAATAAGAAAAGATGAATAAAGAAGCATGAGTTATTAGAGCATGGAATCAGGGCAAAAGAAAGGGCAGCAAATGCAGTATATGATGCTGTAAAAGATTCCAGATATTGTAGTTCATTTAATTATCATCATGTGCAGAAATGCTCATGGTTGGCATGCAATGATCAAGCATTTTGCCTTTGACTTTGACAAAATCCTCAGCTTTGAAAAAAATGGATTTGAAATATGGATTTTTCTGCAGTCAGAATCATGTATAACAAAAGCTCAAAATCTCATTTTCAACTTAGAAGACAGAAATATCACCTAAAATGAGCTAGGCCAAGTGGAAAACAGGGAGATAAATGGTGTAATTGCAATGACATAATGTCTTAATAATTGACACAGCATGTGTATCTCTACAGCTTGTTTAGGTCATCTCAACCTCACGTCTGCTTCTCAACCATTACTTCTAGAAAAAAATCAGTCATTTAATGTAACACATGTGGGACATTTTAAGAGCTGTTTCAGCCTCTGCCAGCATTGGAAACAAGACGTCATTAGAGAAAAGGACAGAAAACACATGAAACTGATCATTAGTTTTATTTTAAACATATCCAGGGACGAGCAATGACAGTAATAAGTTTATTTTATGTACCAAAAATAGGGCTGTGCTTACAATAATGAGTTGTAAATGTACGAAATTTAAGTAAATCATGCAATGATGCACAAAAATGACATTTAGATTTAGAGAAAGATCACAGAATATTATGAAGGCAGAATATGAATATGAATTATTCAGTCTGCCAGCTTCTTTCATTAAATAGAGGCATATATGTGGTCGAAAAAGAGGATTTAATATTGTACAGAAGAGAGGACAGAAGAAAAGAAGAGATGTGAGTAAAGGACAAGAGATTTAGCACCTACCTGGGATGTGGAAATGCCGTGGGGCTGCCACATATGTAGAGGAAGGAGATTTGCCATCGGAGTAGGTGGAGAGACTGGGGGTACTCCGCCCACTTTCACTACCTCGAGAGGTTGAAGGTCACGGCAGACACGAAAAAGAAAAGGAAAGAGAAGAAGAGTTGACAGGTTTCCAGAGTTATGCTGAATTGGGGTTTAAGTGTTCCAATAAGCCTCACAATACAGCCAGCTCAAAAAAGACAAAAAAAAATTGTCTGTGCATTGGAGATTGTGAAAGTGTGTTTATACTGATGGCATCTGTTCAGCAGAGACTCAAGCTTTATCCTCTGCTTGAACTGAGCAGACAATTCGGAATGAATTGAACATAGACAGAAAAATAGATAAAATGTTATTGGCAGGCTGAATTGTGACGCAATCATCATCTTTAGGGTATTTATATTAGGTATAATTAGTTAGTTAGATTAGGTATTTATAATCACAGTCTTTTACCAAACTGAGACTAAAGGAGAGAGAGAATCTCTTATTCAACTATTCACTAAAATTTAAATCAATGAGACCTCATTTGCGCATGTTGAAAGCAAAAATATGAATACACAAACATAATTGTCTCTTTCTCTGTCTCCTTTTTCTTTTATTTCTCTCTTTCATACACACTTGCAACTGTCCTTCAGACACATGCACACACCATTTAACACACAAAGTGCTGTTAGTAAAAATTCACCCTGTATCAGGGGAAAATCTTCCACACATCTGGAGCTGGGGGAGCAGGAAATTGTCAAAAAACACAGCAAACACACAAATCACAACACTGGAGCACATTGCGGAGTATGAAGGTCTCGATGCTTCCCATTACTCATTAAAATGTGATTTTATTGGAATTGCAACGCCCTTCTTGTGTCAGCTGGGTGTAATGCAACATGTTTCATCACTAACACATAATATGTGAATGATTTCCATATTCATTTTATATATCTTAAGTAGAAACCAAACTCAGATGGTAATATGACAAGATTGAGGCAGCTATAGCATGCATTGGTTTTGCATTTGTAAGGAATATAGCCGATTTTCCTCTTGTGTGGCTCCTTTACCAATAAGAAGTCAATTAGTGTCATAAACAGCTAAGTGTATCATAAACGGCACACTCCAAACACAACCTCAATGTACATTCATGCTGCATTAAAAGGTTGGCCTGGAATTGCACAAGGCCGAAGTTTATGCCACTGTGCCTGGCAAACCAACCCAAAATTACAGCTCATCAATTTACCCCTTTAATCTTCTCCTGCGAACTTTATTCCCGCTCTTTCTACTTCTTGCAGAGAAACCACAAAACCCAAATCTGTAGCTTGATTTACAGTAAATATAAAGGGTTTTCTTTTCCTGTTTTCCATCATACTTTCCTCCTCTTCACAGACATCTTTTCTTGACGAATAAATACTCTCCAATATATTTTAGATATAAATAGAATGTATTTACAGAAACTTTTAGGATTTTGACATTTTTAAACAAAGCATTATTTCCAGGTCAGCAATTAAATAAGCAAATTTGTTGTACTGATATTGATCTTGATGTTTTAAAATTCTGAATTTCTTATATTTTTCATAAAATTGAAATTATTCTATAGTATCACTTGTAACGATATTATAATAGTATAATGTTCAACTATAAAATGTTTTATTAAATTAGAAAAATTCAAAATACAAGCATTTTCACTACACCATATCTCTACCTAAAAATTACTGCCTGACTGAGTATACATGTTAAGTTAAATAAAACACTTGAAAATACTGAAAAGAGAGAAATAACAGCCACAAAGTAAATGTCAACACTAACACAAACATACAAACAGTCACTCCGAATATCAAGTGCATGGTGGAAAATTTCATCTAACCAGGCAAAGCACAACATCAACTACAGTACAACAAATAAATGCATATTGATGGTCACCACCAACGTTCGCATTTGTCTTGTGCATAAAGTTACTGTTTCACCTCAAATATAACGAATGTTCACAGGTTTTCCATGCAAAATGATTGGACATACAAACTCTATATAAACACAAGCAAGCATTAAAAATGGATTGGTCCAAGGACTGAACCTTGTGGTACACCTACAATCTCACATCACTGTAATACACTGGTGATACATAGTGAAAGAGAGACTGGTTTTTAGGGTTTACCGTGAGAAGGCAAATTGAGGTGCAGGGCTGTCCTAGGCCTACTTTCAGACTTTGCTTCCTGTTTGAATCCTGTCTCAATCCCTGTTCAGGAAAGGTGGATGAAGGATAGGGTAGTAATTTCATGTCTGCAATTTGCTAGTCCATTGTGAATGCAAACCCTTATGAAGCTCTAAGAGTTTCGTAGCTTGACTTATTGTTCATTAGTGTTGCAATCCAATTCCAACTGCAAGAACTTCATGCACATTGTGATAGTCTTAAGTTCTTTAAACAGCATTTTTAGTATTGCACTCGTTTAGTCATATTGTCAGGGGGAAGTGAATCTTGTACCAATCAAATTCAATTGCACACTTAAGTTCACACGAATGCAGTCAGTAGGTGGTTTGGAACTAGACGAAGGCCTGCAGGAAGAGTTGTAGTACCTCTAAAGTAAGGGATGTAGTTGTGCTGTTGGAGCAATGCCAGAGTAGTGGGGTTGAGGGGCAGGGCCACACCACCGCTCCCTGCCTGTGGAGTGTTTCTACCACTGCTGCTGTACAAAGGCAGTGGGGAGGAGCCTCTGGCACTACCATGGGTGCTACTCCTCCCCGAGGTTGGTATAGGCAACAAGTTGGAATTTTCTGGATGGGTGGTGTATTTGACACTCAGATATTGCTCTGAGCAAGAGACCCAGCCGGTCAGGGAAGAATGGCAGTAATATGAGATCAGCAACTACACTAAAAACCAAATAATTCTTGAATTACTTTGTTCTTGAAATTCTGCATCAAATCAGTTTATTGTTGTACAAAATGTGATAGTAGAATAGAACGCTTTAGCTCTGTTCCAAAACTTGGTGCTTTTATGAACAATAAGGCGACATTTATTTGATCAAATATATAATAAAAATACAATAATATAACTACAGTGGTTCAACCTTAATGTTACGAAGGCACGAGAATACTTTTTGTGCGCAAAAACAAAACAAAAATAACGATTACAATTGTGAAACGTTCAGCAGGGTTTAGAACGATGATAACCAGTGCAGTGTGAAAAGCGCTATAGTGTATAATAGAAAAACATAGGAGAAAAGAATAGGTGTTTTAACAAGAAGATATTTATAGGACATGCTTTTGATTGTGGTTTAAGTAATCACCTAAGCCTATGATGGCTTAAAGGGATAGTTCACCCAAAAATTCTGTCATCATTTACTCCCCCTCAAGTTGTTCCAAACCTGTATGAATTTCTTTGTTCTGCTGAACACAAAGAAAGATATTTGGAAGAATGTCAGTAACCAAACAGATCTCGCCCCCCCATTGACCATCATAGTATTTATTTTTCCTACTGTGGTAGTCAGTGGAGTGCAAGATCTGTTTGGTTTTTCATACAGGTTTGTAACCAGTTGAGGGTGAATAAATGATGACAACTCACAACTCACTAGGTTTTGGAACAGTGTGTGATGGTGTAGAAGGGAAAACACTTAAAGTTTAAAGCTCCAGTACATCAAAATCACTGAAAAGACTCATAGATAGTTACACAATAACTGCACAGGTAAGAATGACTCTGTGTTTATGTAAGTATCAACATGTATATGGAGGAATACCTGGTCTGCTGTAGGTCTGTGGTGAGCGGGAAGGGGTATAGCGGCCATAACCCCCTAAAGAGCTGTTGGAGCTGGGGCTGGAGGGCCTCCTCTGGCGGGGAGACTTTTCCCCATCTCCCTAGAAACAAACAGACAGTATTTTTTAGTCTGAAAGTGTCAGACACACAGGGGGAGACTATAAAGCTGAAAAAGAAACCAATCTACAATAATCAGTCCTAACTAGTAATAGGCTGATCATTGAGTAATTTCAAACTGAAGATGGTGAAAAACACACAATACTTTTCATGTCACCAAACCACAACTATTCAATTTCACAAACTACAACAACTTTTCACAAAATATGAAGAAACACTAGGTCTCATTTACTAATCATACACATATATGCATAAAACGTGTGCAAACATTTTCAATTAGAAATAATGAACCATCAAGTAAAGTTCAGTAAATATATTCTAATGTCTATTTATTAATTTTTTTTATTTTTATTATATCATAACTAAGTGACCCTACAATAACTCCCTACTTATTTCAGAGCAGGACAAATTATTAATCTGGCACAGATTCTGCACTAAAAATAAAAATAAAATGTAATCAAAATGTATATTAAAAATAATAATAAAAATTTTATAAAATAAAAAACTCCAGCTTCATCAACATTAAAATGAGAGTAAAAATGTATTTGGCAGAAATTTTGTGTGAGAACCTTTTCTGTACACACAATTACACAATTTATATGCCATGATTAGCAAATAAGACCCACTGAAACAATGACAGGGCCTGTTTCTTCATGTCAACTCTACTGTACCTCAGTTGGAGTAGGGGTGAGTTGCTGGGGTGACTGTAAACAAAGACAGCAAATGAGTAAGATGGACTGGAATGCAATGATAGCTATGTTAATGAAAAATGAGCTTTTTTCTCCTAAACTGAGTCACTTTACATGACTGAAACTATTCTAATACTTCAATAAAATAGCAAAAATGAGTGAGTGATGCTGGATGATGAGTGAAGATGATTAGATTGAAAAATGGCACTGTTATAACAAATAAGTACACACAAGCTGCAGCTGTTGTATGAGTAATGCTAGACTTTTACTTTAAGTCACCTGTGATAAGTAAAAATTGTCAAAAGTGGAGGAAATGTATTTGTTATTCCCTCATAGTCTGAGGAGTTTTTACCTCTCCAAAGGTCCTGTCCTCCACAGGATAGCTCACATAGGGTGAGTATGAGAGCATGTCAGGTCTGTCAATGTTGTAGATCGCTTTGATTTTAGGAAGAGCAGCCAGGTCCTTGTAGTCCAGAAGTTCATCACCCAGTTTTGCCTTGAGAAAGAGCAACATTATAGCATTATAACTCTCTCTAGCCACCCTTTTCCTACACCCTATGACACTTTGTGTCAATTATAGGAGTAACTTCCATTAAACTGTAAACAATCAGTGAAAGGCCCGTTCTATGAAAGCAATAATAAGCTTTTTAAAAAGAAAAAAAAAACCTGGGTAAAATGGAGTGACATTATTCTACTCACCCTTCAACCACCGAACATTAAAAGGAAACTTAAAAGTGTAAAAGCATTAACAAATTACTACAAAAGATCATGAATAACCCCAAAAGCTCAATTCTCTCCACAGCAATATTACGGATGGGTTAAACATCACGTGTAGTAATATTTGTCTACATTATGTAACATATTTTGCCTTAATCAAAAATGTTCATTTAGCATTGACAGATAATATTTCAAAGTGCTTTCCATCATTTTGACAGATAACAACAATTATATTTGCTTTAGAAACATTCCAGAACACACTGCTAATAGGGATAAGAAGTGAAAAGGGGAGACAGATACATTTTAAAGTATCTGTGTAAAAAAAGTCAATCGTAAATTGTAAAAGTATATTGGGAGAGCAGAGATCAAATGTTCCCNTATTTATACCCGGATGCCGGGGGAGGGGCTCGGCATGTAAATCTCACAGGCCAATTCCCATTGGCTTGTTTTGTACCCTTGGAGGTGATTGGGCTCCCAAGCGAGACCCCATTACGTCAGTAATCGACGTAACGTCTTCGTTCCCTCCTTCTGGGAACGGGGGTTACACTAGTAACCTAGACGTTCAGTATATGTTGTCTTTTTTCAAACTGTTACAGCGGAATACAAAGAAAAAAAAGAAAATAATAAGGAGGAAAAGAATGCAGCAAAATACCAAGTGTTACGTTATTCTTCTGACGTCTGAAAATAGAACATAATAAAAAACATCCCTGATAAGGATTATTATAGAGCAACCTTATGATTTGAAATAATTTGTTTCAGTCTTTTTGACTGGAAGTTCCCCAAAACAGAAGTGCCTTCCATAATTCAAAATGCAGTAGGCTCATGAGGAAAAAGGTGGATAACTCTCACATGGTTATTCGTATGCTTGTGTGTTGCTGCCCACTGGTGGCAAACTTGAACAAATGAAAAGTAATAAAGCATGAAATCATTTTCAGATGTGCACTTACATAGATAACTCTGCTAGGGGAGCCAGATGCACTGGAGGCAGGAGCAGAGGTGATGCTCTCAGATGAGGTTCTCGTCACCTGGAAACAAAAACAAGGTAAGAAATATGAACACAAAGGCACTAAACCAGAAGGGGACATCAAACAAAAAGACAGTAGAAGAACATGGTAAAGTTCTAGTGCATTTTACTGACTCAAGTGAAATCATACAAAGCAACAGTCATGTTAAGTTTTAAGGTCATAAATGATTTAATAGAGCCATTTCCTTGTGGCTGTTACTATTGTGTGGTCATAAGAATTTATCAGTCTTCACACAGGTTATAAAGGATTAAACAGAAAAGGTTTTGCCGTTAGGAACGATGCTTTTTTCTTCTTTTATCAAGCACTTCTTGTTATATAGGAATCTGTATTTTTGTCTTATTTTCAAGTAAAAGTATATAAACATGCTAATTTAAAATAAAATTGGAGAAGAAAACCTTATTTTTCTTATTCAAATGCAATATACATTTATAACGTTGCAGTATAAATGGCACATTGGACAAACGGTAGATTGCTGTAAGTTACATACTTAAGGGGAAATGGTCTGTCATTTCAAATTCAACAAACATCAAGCATTCTAAACTCTAGAGATTCTTCTTACAATATTATTAAAGATTTTTCATTTTATTAGTACTGCATTTAGAGTCATTTCACAGTGTCTTCTCTATACCTACACACCGGTGCGTCTCAATCAGCTCCCTAGCTTCCTAGGTCGTGAATCATATCATGTACATGAATTCGGAACTGGTAAGGACACTGGCTCACTACACATTGGGATACAATGGGTTATTTAAAGTACATTATGATAAATAAATACTTAAATTGTTATATATATATGTGAAACATTCAACTGTAAATGAATAACAAATGTTAGCTAGATTATGTTCATTTCCTGTTGTTCATAATGGTTTGTATATAAAAAAAAAAAGTCTATTGCATGTCATGTTATTATGTGTAGTGAGTTGGCTCACGTGATTTATGTTTCATGCTTCAGAACTTCAGTTAAAGGAGCATAGTGAGCATCCATGCTCCCTGGTTTTCACGGTGCATTGTGGGGCCTTTTAGTGATCAAACGTTTTAGTGCACTGGTGGGATTTTGCGATTGAGACAGCTTTTAAAATGGCCAATTCCCTGATCAGTGCCCTGACTACTGAACTTAGGAACTGATTGAGACACACACTGATTTAGAGTATTTATCCAGATGTTGAAACCAGTTCTTTGGTTCCTGATTTCTACTGGGTGGGTGTGGCAGTCGCCTACGGTGGCCTGGCAGGCCCATTTTGGACCTCAGTGAGCATTCTATTAAAGCTGAAAGCAGGTCGGGAGGTAAGCCCATGCAGAGGGGAGTGGGCTGCATGTCACAAACCTGCTCATGTACATTGGAATGGAGATCACTGATCTGAATCCGCACCTGTTTCTGCAGGGAAAGGGTTGTTACAGTGAAGCGCTTCCACATACTGCATATCACCTTTGTTTAAGATATGCAACTAGATGGATTCCCTGGTAAATTATTTTGCATAATGTATTTCAGAGCATGTCAGCTACACAAACCAGAGCTCATTTTCATGTCGTAACATCGCACACTTTTTTAGGTGCTGTCACTGATTCTAGCTGCTATTAAAAAAAAAAAATCATCATATGCTTTGGTCTTTAATGACATTCAAGTGGGGGGAATTCACTAAAAATGAAATAGATCTGCTGATAGTGGTTTTTATTTGCACATTCTATCTGTGCCTGATTCATTTAAAGTGCCCCCTTTATGCTATTTTAAAGGTTCCTAATTTTGTTTTGGAGGTCTCCTACAATAGGTTTGCATGGATCCAAGGTCAAAACACTATAATTTTCTCATACTATACATTGCAGCATCACTTCTTTTATCACAGTATTTGAGACGATTTGACAGGATCTGGTCTCTCTAAACCCCTCCTTTACGAGAGCCTACTCTGCTGTGATTGGTCAGATGGCCCAGTCTGTTGTGATTGGTCTACTGCTTACAGCACGTGTTGAAAACTAGTCCTCATCCTTTGGAAGTGCATGCCTTTGGAAGGCCAGTCAAAGTAGACGTTGTTGGCAGGCAGCAGAACAAAGCTACTTAGGTTCATGCATGCAGGAAGGCAGGAAGTAAGACTGGAATTACTGATGACTCAGTAGCAGCTCAGAATTGGTTCTTTATTTTGGGAGACAAACTCCATGCACTTTGATCTTTTAAACTTTGCAGACCTTTCACATTCACATTCAGCTATTTAACACACTACGTGAAAGATAATATCTGAAAAAGCATAATAGGGGCACTTTAAGGAATTTTGCTTATTCATTAACAGCACAACCATGCAAAATTAGTACTGGGCACAATTTGCAACTTTCTTGGATGGTTGTGGAGGATGAAATCTATACAGTATCGCTCCACCAGCATGATCCAGGCACCTAAATCGGCTCTTTAAAATGCCAAAAGTGTGCTTGACAATAACATGCATCTGGAAGTTTGCAGATTACAACACTTTTCTCCGTTATTTGATGAATAACATCTGCCATGATAAATTTTTCACATTTTTCTTAAACAAAATTAGTTTAAAATACAGTCAACCTATTTCCTGAGGGCAAAAGTAGCAAGTTTGTTTGAAAAGGTGCAATATATATTAAGCCTTATATACATAAAGAGAATGACTCTGTTTCAGAGCATTTAGCTCCAAGTCAAACTGGATTGCATTTACCTTACTCTTCTCCTCCATACGTGCCGACTGTCTGCAAGGAGGATGCCAGATAGAAGAACCTGTGAAAGAGAAAGCAAAAAAGTACTAAAAAGTCAGTATTACAGTATTTGCCACTTAAGTCACTTGTAATGGCTGTATGTCATTGCATTAGAAGTGGCATCAGCAAAAATAAATAAATAAAAATAATAAAAATACAGTATAACTTCACTTTCCTAAACCATTTTTGAAATTTCTTTGGTGTCTTTATTAGTGCATTGATATTTTGTTATATTGCACAAATACATACACTACCATTCAAAAGTTAGTCAGATTTATTTAAAAGAATTTAATACTTTTATTCAGGATGCATTATATCGATCAAAATTGACAGAAAGTTTTTGTAACATTATAAATGTCCATACTATTTCAAATAAATGCTGTTCTTTTGAACTTTCTATTCAATTCTTCTATTTTTTTAAACTTTCTAAAAATGCATCATGGTTTCCATAAAAATATTAAGCAGAACAGCTGTTTTTAACACTGATAATAATTATTAATAATGTAATAAGAAGTGTTACTTTTGAATGATTTCTGAAGGATCATGTGACACTGAAGACTGGAGTAATGGCTGCTGAAAATTCAGCTTTGCCATCACATAAATAAATTACATTTTAAAATATATTAAAAATAAAAGTTATTTCACAATATTACTGTTTTTACTGTATTTTGATCAAATAAATGCAGCCTTGGTGAGCATAAGAGACTTCTTTCAAAAATGTTAAAAAATTTTACAGACCCCAAACATTTGAACGGTGGTGTAGATTTTGTAAGTGTGGTTTAAATACTTTTTGGGCCCGCAGTTCTTAATTCAACTAACTTATCTCACATAACTTATCTACCTGAGGTGTTACCATGCTCATATATACCCCTATATAAACTGGCATTCATAAACTATGAAGTAATACAATCATTCACCCCTAGAATGAGTCAGCAGTTGTTTATTTCATTTCAGCTAGATTAAAAAAGGCTTCTAACTGATTCGGCTACCTAGATGTAGAGCCTTGTCCACATCTGACTATAAATTTCCTTTGACAAACTGCAGTGCAGCGAGTTTCTTTGCTAAATCACAGTGCAGAGTCCAGTGAGAGACTGAATTGTTGCAACGTTTGAGGTGGGACACGAGAAAAAATAAAACCACAAATCTTATGATGTCAAAGGTTTATTTTCTTTTTTATCATTTAAATCACATGTGACTAGTGTGAGCTTTCAGCCTTATATGACTGTCTATTGCTTTATTATTAAAATACAAAACAAACTATCCATCCATGTTTTTGTTAGTACAGATACTGTGTTTTCTTAAGCATGACACTCCAAGTACACTAATACATATACTGTATACAAATGATTCAAAAATTCCCATCAATAGACCCCAGCTGTGTCTGAACGGCCTGTCTGTCTGGTTTCATGGTCTAAAATTACAGAACTATGCAGAGGAAAATGTTTCCAGCAGCATTCTGACACAAATCATCAAATCAAATCTCCACAACAAATCAATTTTCTTAATTTTTTCTAAAGAACATTACAAGCAGATTTGGGAGGCACAGAGATGAAGTCACTCATGAGACTAAGGCTCCATCCATCAGATGAATTATTTGTGATCCAAATTGACTAGTGTCCAAATTGATTAGGCTCTATTTAAAAAGATATATGTATATATATATATATATTTTTTTTTTTTTTTTGACAACTTTGATCATTTGTTCAATTGAAGCAATAGATAGTTATACCATTAAAGAACACACTTGCATACTGTTATACAATTTTTTTGTTATGAATATTATATGTGATTATATGTTTAATTGTATTGTAGGGATGATTTTTTTTGCATTGTATTCAATGAGATTTAAGTTACCTTGCAGGTACATCTCCTCGCCCTCTCCAAACATCTGGTCACAGCGTGCACATCTGGCACATGTGGGATGATAGTGTTTTTCTCCAGCCTGCAAAAGATAAACAGAGAGCACACATCAGTCATTCAAATCCACTGCAGGAAATTATGAATTAATTTATACACAAAACATAATTTACATGGAGAGAATATTAAGAATATTAATTAAGTAATTAACTCCCCAAATAATTTAGGTTATCTAATAAAGTTCAAATGCTAACAGCAGTAGGGGGGAGAAAAAAACCCTGTTTTCACTATATGTGTTTGAACAGTAGAGGGGACACAGGCAGGGGAGCTAGTGGTGCAAAACTGCCACACTTCACTTCTTATGGTCACATTAATTTCATTTTAAAACTCAAAATATCTTTCCATATTGCTTGAGTGGCTCCGCCTCAGCAGGCTTACTGTACTGTGCTGAAAAAAATCTCATTCTCTAACACCAAAAAATATGTATTTCATGACATTGTAAAGTGCAAATATACACAACAGCAGTATTTGAATTCGTACTGGTTTTATCATTTTTTTTAACAATGTCAAATCAAAAGAATCATTCATTTTATATATGTAAAATATAATATTTTAGTTCCTTTTGACCCTTGGGTGAAATATGACACAGGCTGAAAGACAAACAGAAAGATGATATACCAAAAAGGAACAGTATGGTCTCATATTTCATATATCATATATCAACAACAACAACAACAAAAAATAACAAGATAATGTCTTGTCCCTATATTTTTTTCTAGATTTCTCTTTATTAATATGATAATTAATGTCAGGCTGTGGTTTTGTAAATAGTTCTAGACTGTTTCATCTACTCTGGAAAAAGTACAGCTTTGTAAAATGTATTTCCTAATCTATTTCACCAATCTTCATTAAGTCCCAAAGGTCTCATCTATAATCAAGAAATGTCAGCATGCTGCATCGTGCTGCTTTTACTTTTCAACACATGTTGATTGAATATCACGTGCATTATAACCTGCACTGGAAAATCCACTCATCCTCCTCCGCCTCAAAGCTCCTCCCTCTCAATGGCCATCCTCTTTGAACACAGCTACAGTCCTGCCACTGGAAATGTCATGACATTTCAGGTTCAGATACGATTCTCAATCACTGCTACAGAGTAAATTGGGCCTGAAAACCACCCTCAGCTTTTTTTCACTTTCTGTTTCCATCTAAGCGGTTATTCAAATGAAACAAAGAGTTTAAAAATCCCCTCAAATATGCAATAAAAACCTTTACCTTTGATTACCTCAATACCCTGATGGGGTCTAAGCTTGTAAATTGGCATTTACTCCTGAAAGGTGGGCTAATTATTCTACCTAACGTAAGCATACCTGTATCAACTAGTCTTCAGTTCATGTAAAAAATGTTGCCGAGGGCAAAAGAATATGCCAAGATACCATTTTGCATGACTTCATTTATTTCACATCTGCTTGGCACAGCAGTTGTGTACGAAGTTAAAAATACCATCCTAAACTATGAAGTCACACAGTGACTCAATCTAATTCTGGGTTACTAAGAGAAGGTGCCAGTGCCAATGGGACACTATTGCAACAGTGAGCAACCTCTGACAAATATCTAACACACACAAATAAACACACAGATTTAAAGAGCTCTAAGAAACACAAATATGTAGATCCTTAAGTGTGTGTGACAATAATGAAATACACACACATAACTTGTTGATTTACAAGCAATATTTACCCATATGAGACAACCCAATGGGAAACTAAGCAAATACAAAGAACAACTACATCAATAGGGTGCTTGTTAAGGTGTAACAAAATAGCTGTTTAAAGAAAAATGAGGACGAGTTTGCATGTAAAAACAAAAGAGAGTGAACAAAACAGAAAAAGTGAAAGAGAGATGCAATATGAGGAGATGGATTGTTCTATACTATAATTAGACTTCAGAGGGGTTGTGAAATAACTGTCTGAGATTCTCTTTGTAAGCACCTACTAGGCTTCTGCCCCCTCCAACATGAACACTGGGATTACAGAGTACTAGAATACTAGCTCTCAGATGAGAATAAAAGCCTTTCACACACACTTAAAGCAAAGATATAAAACGCAACCAAATATTACGGGCAACAATGCTAAAAACAGCATTTGCATAAAACAACATTTGAAGTAGTGAAGTGAAGTGACATGTGGCCAAGTATGGTGACCCATACTCGGAATTTGTGCTCTGCATTTAACCCATCCAAGTGCACACACACAGCAGTGAACACACACACACCGTGAACACACACCCGGAGCAGTGGGCAGCCATTGCTGCGGCGCCCGGGGAGCAGTTGGGGGTACGGTGCCTTGCTCAAGGGTCTCACCTCAGTCGTGGTATTGAGGGTGGGGAGAGCGCTGGATATTCACTCCCCTCACCAACAATCCCTGCCGGACCTGAGACTCGAACCCATGACCTTTTGGGTTACAAGTCCGACTCTCTATCCATTAGGCCACGACTGCCCCAAAGTGTGGCAGTCTGAATTTGCAACCCATTTTACTTGGTAATGTGACACATTTCTGAGTGAAACAGAATACTTGATTAGAAAAGTATATGGCAGGACTTGATAGTATTACTGGGAATTAAGCAATGCTTTTATCGCTTATTTCTGCTCCTTTTTCCCTTGTGTTTTGATCCGGAGATACAGTTCTCTTTCAGACGTTGAGTAGTAGTGCCCCCTACCGTATAACGGTGAAAACACAGAAAGCCTTTAATGGCTGGGAAGCGTTGTCTCATAAATAACAGAAAATTCCATCAATGGTGGGGAAAGAGTTAAAGAAGTAAATAGGGTCCATTCTGATTTCATGTTGACTTTAAGCAATGTTAACAATATAATTAAGCCATCCATTCATCTACTTCCATCAATTAATAAATCCATTCATTAAGTGACCACAGCCAAATAGTAAAGATTTCTTCAAACCTCAAGTACTTTTCCGGTGATGTATTTCTTGCAGGTTTCACACTGGATGCCGAACATGGCGTGGTAGTCTGCCTCACAGTATGGGATCCCATCCCTACAGAACATCAACACACATTACAGTAGATGTAATTCACTTGAACTCAAAGATGGTGACAAGTCTCTGTTTGGTCTCTGGCCTTGAGAATTCCCACACTGTTCTTTCATATTAGAGCACACCAATAACACTGAGTCATTCCAGAGTGCTCAGCTGGCTTTCAGATCACTGTATCACATTATTACGATTGCTAAAACACACACAAGCACCCATCTACACATTCGCGCACACATAACAGGAAGAGGGGGACTAACTTGCTGATATATTCTGCATTAAGAACTTTATTGCACACTTTGCACTTGAAGCAACCAAGGTGCCAGTGCTTGTCCAACGCCACCAGAGACTGCTCGTTTTTAAACTCCTTTCCACAGCCACAGCAATCTGCAGAGAGAGCGAGACAAAGGTGTAGTGTAGTAGTAATGAAATGGCAGAGAGAGCTGTCATTGCAAACATTTAGGAAATGAAAGAGTGTGTAAGAGTGAGAGAATAACACAATGGAAACAGATAGCAATGCAAAAAAAAACAGAGAACTCACTATACACAGCCTGTGGGGGGTCTGTGCTGTTGACTGGCACAGGCTGAGTGCATTTCTCACAAATGCACTCCTTTCCATTAAACGTCACGCGGTCCCCAGCTGGAAACGGCTGCCTGCCAGAAAAGCACACACACAGTCACCTCATCATTCACCAAGTTTATAAAGTCACTTTCATATGAGGATGAACTTATAACTAGCTTTAAGCAAACTATTTTAAGTTCAGATGTAGGGGCACTACATTATATATGTTAAAAAATGCACAACAGGGTGACAAAACTAAACATTTTACCATATTTGCAGTTGGCAAACATGATAAACATTCCCTTTAACACATAAACATTCCCTTTAAGTCATGAGACATTCACTGCCTTGTTAATCTTTTAAAATAAATCAAATAACTCAGCATCAGCAAGGGCAGATGCATTCTTAAAGGGATAGACAGTTCACCCAAAATTTCATTTAAAGGCTTAGTTCACCCAAAAATCTGTAAGACCTTCATCTGGATCCACATCCGTGAGACCTTCACTCGTCTTTGGAACACAAATGAAGATATTTTTAATGAAATCCGAAAGGTTTCTGTCCCTCCATAGAGATCCAACGCAACTACCACTTTCAAGGTCAAGAAAAGTAGGAAAGGCATCATTAAAGTACTCCATGTGACTCCATGGTTTAACCTCAATTTTATGAAGCGACACAAAAAAACAATTTACCATTTTATTTACAAAAAAATATTATCCAAAGATAATGTCTTTATGGAGGAACAGAAAGCTCTTAGATTTCATTAAAAACATCTTCATTTGTGTTCCGAAGATGAACGAAGGTTTTAAGGATGTGGAACGAACAAGGGTGAGTAATTAATGACAGAACTTTCATTTTTGGGTGAAGGTTATATTATTATAACCTTTATTAATAATAATAATAATAATAAATTAAAAGGAGAAGTTTTGTTTTCCCTTCAACGAAAAGCAATGGGGCAATGCTGTCAAGCTCTAAAAGTTGCAAAAAAGCAGCATAAAACACATGTACATTTCAAGTCCTCTAAACCTGTACCAGTTGCTGTTTTAATGAAAAATAGGTCTACTGTAACTTATTTGGACATTTGCATATTCAAACTGCCACATCACAACCAGTTATTACACACATGACAAACATTATTGGTGTCAGACCTGCTGCAACAGGTCTCTGCATACAATATTTTAATATATACAAACATAAAAGAGATTTCATAGCTGTGGGGAGGGTGAATAATTACTTAAATTTCAGACTGTTCTTCACTCAAAACAATCATTCAGAAGCATATAGTGTCACATATAAAGCCACTTACTTTTGGACTAAATTTATAGTGCTCTTTCGTCATTTTTAGAGCCTGAAAGCACAATCAGTTTTATTGTACACTTTTAAATATCTATATTAAATAACTACAGTATAAACTATTCATATACATTGTGTAGCTAAAACTTAATTTAATAAAGTAAGAATATTAAAACCAGAAACTTCAATTGAACTGATTTTTTTTTTAGTTAGTTAATAGATAGCTACTGTAGCATTAGCATATATGTTTGTACTAAGATTACTAGCAAAGATCCCTTCCCTGGCATGTACATACTAACATGCTTAATAGCCGTAGTTTTAGTAGTATTACTATTTACAGTGTATGCAAATAAACATCTTAAATATTCAAGCTAACATCTCATTTGTGTTCCACAAGCTTTATGTGAACCAGCCAACCATTATTACATATGCACTTCAATGAATAGGGCAGAATAAGACCTCCAGGTTGAGTGAAGCAGGCCATCATTAGACAGGCTTGATGGCACAGATTCAATCATATCTGGCTGATAGTTCAGTATGAAAGCTGATGATATCACGGTATGTTGATCATCAGCTCTCTTGCTCTCATCACCCAATGGAAGAGTCAATGTCCAAGTCCTATTAACACACCAATGCCTGATTTCGAATTTAAACCTGATATGTTAGCCAGGCAATGTTATGCCAAACTCTTTGTGATGGATGTTGGTTGTCTGTTTTTCTTGGTATAACAATGAATACTCTGTTCCTGTGGTTGTTGGCCCAATTTACTTAGTAAAAACATGTCATCATTAAAGAGAAAGAGTTATTTTGCAGACCTCTGTTCACACCTACTAGCTTGCCACTGAAGTTATAATAATAGCAGTAACAATAATTTCTAACTGGCAAACAGAGAAACATTATGTGTCGGAATAGGCTGGATAGAGTCATCCAGAGTAACTACAAATGAGATGTTTACGAGGTGATTTAAGATCCAATCGCACCCAAGATACCAATTGGGTACACCGTGTCCACAGAAACATGGGCATCGCTATGGAAATGTAGGAGGGACTCGTCCTGAGCAACATGTCGCATACACATACACAACATTCATTCAGAGACTGAGGGACACCCTACACCACTCTGGAAATAAGTGGCCTGGGAGCGGAGCATACACTTAACATTCTTACTGAAAGCTGATGGGTGCCCTTCCCCTCCCTCAGTAACAAGACTGCCTTTCCATAAAATTCACTCACACATGCAGTCGGTGGCAGAACATTTAGAAATTATATAGTTATCATATGACGATACAGTTAAGCAATATCGAGCAACGAGTATCACACGTGCTGTTTGTCCCGAATAGCTTGAGTGCAAATTTGATATTGATTTTATAGAACAGTTCAATAAACAAGAAGTTAATATTGTGTTATATTTTATAGAATGGTATTTAATTACTGAATGAATCGACATTTTCAACGAATTGGATGAACCAATGATTCAATGGCCCATTCATATAAAGAGCCATTTACTTAATTCCAGAATGAATCAGCTGTTTGCATCGAATGAATGAATGACTCACTGGCTTCGTCTGAAATCACATTCTTTCCTACTATATAGTAGGTGAAAAATAGTATGTGACAAAAGAAGTATGCCCGAATTCACAGTACTCATAAAAGAGTAGGCAAAAAATACCTGGATGACCTACTTCTTCCAGCAAGATTGTGCATACAATGGACATTTTGCTATCCCATGAGGCCATGGGAGAGGATTTGTGAATGGCAGTGAAGCAACGCAACTGACGCTGGTAGGTCACATGATAATGACAACTTGGCGAATATAACGCTTGCAAAGAACTTATTCAAAATAAGCACCTACTCAAGAGAGTATGCGATTTTGGACGTAGCAAATGACTTACTCATTTAGACATTTGCCCCCACCTATTGGCAGTTTTAGTTTCTCATTTAGAGTATAATTTCATTTAAAAAAAATAAAAATAAATATAAAACCTGTATAACTTCTTTGCGGAGCATAAAATAATATATTTTGAAGAATGTTGGGAACCAAACTGTTTTGGTTACCATTGACTTCCATTGTATGAACAAATCAAAATACTGAGACATTTCTCAAATTATCTTTAATGTTCCACAGAAGAAAGAAAGCCATACAGGTTTGAAACAACATGAGGGTGAGTAAATGCTGATAAAATTTTCATTTTTGGGTGAACTGTCCCTTTAAAACCCATTTAAAAGCCATTAATCTCATGGCAATATTTATGCATTTGTAACTGCAGTTTAAATGCATTCATGCCACCTCTGAGCTGCAATAAACGGCCTG
>RJVU01067793.1:1245195-1272525 GCA_003731715.1 Anabarilius grahami | reverse complement strand
ATATATATATATATATATATATATATATATATATATAATCTTTATTATTTTATTATATTTTTATTATTTATTATTACTTTATTTATAAATTTGATATAGAAGAATACCATTTTGAAGTCTGGTTACTGTTGCCTTACCTTACTGTTAAAAGTACTAATAGTGAATGTACGCTAGTGTTTTTGCATGCGAGTCTTACTTGCAGACGGCACAGACAAAACAGCGTGGATGGTATGTCTTGCCCAGGGCGGACACAACTTCCCCTTCAATGAATTCTTCACAACTGAAGCAGCGGGTGCCATAGAGTCGCTGATAATCCAAAGTGCAGATATACTCGCCTTGCCGCACAAAAAATCCTCCCTGAGCCAAGTCACTTCCACAAACTGCAGAAAAAGAGAAAGAGAGTTAATCTTTAATGATAACATAAATTGCCCAGAATATGTCATTCACTCATGTCAACTGAATATGTGAAAAACCTGAAAAGATCTTTCAGATGGGGATATATGGAGCTGAAACCTGTTGGTGCTTCTGTGTACTGTCAGTTTTAGACTGGAATGGCCTCTAATAAGCTAATATCTAATATACAATATTGACAAGGAAAAATTAAATATTAATTTAAAAATATTAACTAAAAATATTTATGATTATTTAATAGAAAAAATAATTGGCTCAATTTTTTTTATATTTATCTTTTTAAATAGAGAATTGTATTCATTTCATTTGTATAGCATATGGTAATGAAAATAGCATTGAGAATCATTATATTTCACTGGTGTTATATCAACTACAGAAATTGTAGCATTATGACAATCCTAGTTGTCAATAAAAATACATAATGACTACACAAATCACACATTTGGGTGTGTGTCCATTTGTTTATGTGAGTAAAGTAATTGTTGTGTGTGTGTAATCAGTATCAGCACACCATGACATCATCAAGGCACATGGACTGAAGACTGGGCAGGTGCATGAGTGGACAGGACAAAACAAAATGAAATACAACCTTCCCCTAATTTTCCCCTCTCCCTCACTGACTCTCTCCATCTCTCACTGCGCTCTCTTTCCTTTTCTCACAGTCCTTTTTCCACTAAAACAGGAACCACATCAGGAACATAATACACACAGACACGCTCCGATGACATCATTCTTAGGGCTGATCCATTTTCCACCTCCTCTGAGGTAAATGATAACTGTGGAATTTCCTTCTCTCCCATGGCTTTTCTTTCTGTTTGTCCAGAGCTGAGATTTCTCATTCTGAATAATCAAAAGAAATGTACCTCTTTCTTCAGTCCTTGTATTTGTCTGCTATTGCAATGTTAACGGTAAAAGACTGTAAAAATGCTACAGTAAAAACCTGCTAAACAGTAAGTTTCCTTAGTATATACGGTGAAAAACTAATACATTTAAGGGGACATGATGTCACATTTGATGTTTTTTTTGTTTTTTTTAACCATGATAGTTTTTTGTATTTGTGTGCATGACACTGCATGCACTTTCTATATATTAATATTTAACATTATATCAGTTCAATAGCTGTATTTTTTTCCAAAACAGAAGTTCAAATTTAGAATCAAATCTGGTCTATGCAATCCATATTCGTTTTATAGCTCTATATTCTTACTGTTTGTCAGAAATTGCCTCATTTTTGTCTGTTTGTTTTTAAGGAATAACAGGAGAAATATTGAGACTATGTTGAAACATATAAAAAGTTTTATATGAAAAGAGCAGTTTCTGAGTAATAAAAGTGTTACAATTCCAGTACTATATAGTATGCATCCTATTCTCTCAGAGCATCTAACAGTCATCCACTAGCCTCCGTAAGATCCCATTTTATATGACCTCACTTGGTTATTACATAAGAGCTTAACAGCTTCAGCATTCAGAAAACAGGCTCTCCCTCTTGCTCTCTTTCACACACACACAAATGCATACACATATACTAATACGTGTACTAATTTGCGTGTTAGCACAAAACAATGCATTCTTATGTTCCGCTCATAGTAAAAATCTAAACAATAACATAGGAATGTTGGTCAGGAAATAGCAGACATATTTTCCGCATCTGCTCAAGAGTGATTGGTTGGCATCTGTGATATGGAAGGTTAGCTAGGTTAGCTAGCAGATTGTGTGTGACAATGTGTGAATTCTGTTCCAAACATATAAAAACTTCCTCCTAAAAGCACAAACTGTCTCAAAGATAACCTGTAAGATAAGAGGGAAGCACACACCCAGGGCAAGACTGCATTGAATTTCTCACTTCATCAAGCAAAATGGATTTTCAACAGAAGCCACGGCTACTTTATTTAAATAAATTTGACAAATAATAGATAATAAAAAAAAAAAAAGCCAAATATTGGTTAAAATATCCTATTCAGTTTCATAACATACCTCTAGGGTGGGTTAAGCTATTTAGGGTTTTGTTTGTTTTTTGTTTTGTTTGTTTGTTTGTTTGTTTTTTTGGGGGGGGTATTTTTTGTTATTATATATATTTTTTGTGGGGGTTGCATGGAACTTTTTTTGTACCAGGGACCCCCAAATATGGTGATCCCCTAGCGAGGGACCCCCTTACTAAAATATAAAAGCATCTATACATGTTAAAGATACATTTATACTGTGTGGGCAAAACATTAAATCTGATTGATATTTTAAAGACAGCATGTTTGAAAATGAAATAAATAAACAATTAAATTACATTAAAGTAATTTAAGTCAAATATAGCCAATTATAAGACAAATAAGAATGATTATCTATTCAAATATTACCTGTAGAATATTAATTACTCACCCTCATGTTCTTCCACACCCGTAAACGACCTTCATTCATCTTTGGAACACAAATTAAGATATTTTTTATAAAATCTGATGGCTCAGTGAGGCCTGCATTGCCAGCAAGACAATTAACACTTTAAATGCCCAGAAAGCTACTGTGACTACAGTGGTTCAAACTTAAAGTTATGAAGCAACGAGAATAGTTTGTGCACCAAAAAACAAAATAACTACTTTAATCAACAATATCTAGTGATGAGCGATTTCAAAACACTGCTTCATGAACCTTCCAAGCTTTACAAATCTTTTGTTTCAAATCAGTGGTTCGGAGCGCGTATTTAACTGCCAAAGTCACGCCCCCCAATGTTGAACCAATGAAATTTCGAAACACTTATAACGTAATGAAGCCTTGTTTACTGAAATCCTGTGACTTTGGCAGTTTGATACGCGCTCCGAACCACTGATTCGAAACAAAAGATTTGTGAAGCTTCAAAGCTTCATTAAGCAGTGTTTTAAAATCGTCTATCACTAGATATTGTTGAATAAAGTCGTTATTATGTTTTTTGGCGCACAAAAAGTATTCTCGTCACTTCATAACATTAAGGTTGAACCACTGTACACACATGAACTGTTTTAAATATGTCTTTAGTAGCTTTCTGGGCATTGAAAAAGGAAATGATCTTGCTGGCAATGGAGGCCTCACTGAGCCATCGGATTTTATAAAACATATCTTAATTTGTGTTCCGAAGATGAACGAAGGTCTTACGGGTGTGGAACGACATGAGGGTGAGTAATTAATGACAGAATTTTCATTTTAGGGTGAACTAACCCTTTAAGTTGACAGTCGATTCTCTTTTGTATAAATGTATAACTAAAAAATGATTTCTGACTAATTATGCTAGTTACTAATCTAGGACAGTCAATAGAGTAAATAGTTGTGATTGGTCCAGTTTTAAGACAGCAGAATGAAATGGTAATAAAAGTGTTTAATTATTGCATTAAACATGTAATCAATATCTTAATACATTAACATTGACAGCCTTAAAAATACATTTAGTAAAATCTTTGGGTTTTTTCTGTGGACTCCCAAGCATCCCCTTGCAGCCCCCTGGGGGTCCTTGGACCCCAGTTTGAAAACCTTCACTCTTTTGCCCATCAACTACTTAAGCATGTAACCCAAACCCTGCAGTGATAAGAAGCCCTCAACATTGGGCAGGGTGTGTCTTTCACCCTGCCAGTATATTTAGCTCAGCTGCAGACAGAAAACAACACCTGAATAAGAGGAGCAAGGAATGTCTGCAAGCAACACTGCTCTCACGATCAAACACATGCCACAGTCCTTATTGAGCTGAAAGTGTTTAAGTTATAATGTTAGTTAATCTAGAGGATGTTTTCATCCAAAACACCAGAACAATTCCAGGAACAGCCCTCCCTGGGTTTAAGAGCTCCAGATGGACACCCCATCATCACCTTGGGAATTAACACTTTGGGTGCATGAGCTCCCGCATGAATGTCACACCTGCTGTATGATGACTGAAAAGCTGGAAGCTTCTAGATACGGAAAGTATGATTTTGGCTTACAAAAGAGCAGATCAAATAGACAACATGAAATAAAAGTGAAATTAAAAAATAGAACAGCTGAGAAAGTTATACAAACAGCACTAAAAAGGGGATGGGTTGGGCTAGAAGAAATGGAACATGGAAAAATGATGGTGGAGGAAGATAAGCAGACTATAGAATAGGGAAGGAGAGCAAACAAGTAATCAGGAGGGTGGGTGAACATGGAAACTTGAGTGTATTGATATTGGACTCTAAATCAAATCTCTGGATGGACATTCTCAACATGTCTGACTCTCTGAAACCTAAACTTTGCAATGCAAGAAGAGCAAGTAAACAAGATTATAAAACGGGTTATACTGAAGCTATCGTGAAAAAGCAATTCCTTTGCACACATTTCTTACCTGAGACACTGAAAATCTAAGATGGACACAACAATCTGGGAAGCTATCGGTGAAAGAGTTAAAGCTATCAGTGGAACTGCAAGGGTAAATCTCTTTCCTCAAGGCCAAGGAATTACGAAAGCTAGCACCAGTGACATGTAATTGGCAGGACTCACATCAACAGAGGGAAGCATTTTATTCCTGAAGGGTAATATAACCCCTCTACACACCGTCTAAGCCAACACTAGCTAGCTCCAGTGTTCCAACTGAATTCTCTGGCAATCTAAAATGGCGCTGGTTTGCATGCTTTCAGGGAGTTGGCTGGCTGGAGAGGGTCTGCTGTTCCTCTACATGAGGGGGGTTGCATTTTCACAGCCTGAGATCAAACTTTCAACAATAATTCAGGAGACAGGCTACTGATGTCACATCTGCCTTAGAACAAATTAGAACAAAAGTTGAACATGTCATATTGAGTACAATGTAGACAATACATGAGTTTACATAAGCTACTTTTCCACCATTGGGCCAAACCGTTCTTGTTGCTTAAAGGTGCTAAAGAGGATGTTTTGTTTTATATATTTTTGCAATATTACTTGAAACTGTCTTTACTAACTGATAAAAGACTATTTATTAGGTGCACTGAAAGGAATAATATTAATATACATCATCTGTGCATGAGGTAGGGTCATAAAAACATCAGCCAATCGTTTACGTGATCATCACGTAAACGGTTGGCCCTCTGGCTTGTCAATCATTGCCATTACGTTCCTTGTGAGAGACGTGTGCGGATTGGCCCTCTGGCTTGTCAATCACTGCCATGACGTTCCTTGTGAGGGACGTGGGCGGCTGCGCGCTCCAGTAACTTTCCACACTCCACAGGCGCCGCATGCAATGTTTTTGTCAGGAGACAGGAGTAACAACTGCAGATTATGAGTTACCTGCGGTGAGTCCGACATAATGAATCCACTAACAGGACACAGCGAATGCCGGTGGTAAACAAACACTCGCGTTCCAATACTCCTGCACGAGTTTTGGGAGGCGTTCCTTCGAAATGAGCTGTGAAGGAGGGGGGTTGTTCTTACGCATGCGCTCATTTAAAAAACTCACTAACAGTCTTTGGTTTCTCAGTCGATGAAAAGATCCTCTGTATCACCTTTAACCGTTCCATTATAATTAACTTGTGTTTACTTTGCTTAAATAGTGTGCTTGGCCAGCTACAGATACTGGTAGCCAGGCAACACATAAATGACCAATCCTGAGTGGTGACGTCACTACACGTATTCTACCTGCATGGTTAAAATCTCGTGCTGAGAATTCCGGGCCGAGTTTTTAATCGCGCCATGCCGAGCTAAGCTGAAGTGGAAATATAACTGGAACCATTCTTAGAACCGTTCGGCCAGACGGAGGAAAAGCGGCTATCGATGGCAGCAGCTTCAACAAAGAAGAATTCTGGAGAACTGGGAAATCTTTGATTTGTGATGAAAACATTTTTTTTTTAGTTTAATTACCTAACATCTATATTAAAGGGAACCTATTACACCCCTTTTCACAAGATGTAATATAAGTCTCTGGTGTCCCCAGAATGTGTCTGTGAAGTTTCAGCTCAAAATACCCCACAGATAATTTATTATAGCTTGTCAAATTTGCCCCTATTTTGGGTGTGAGCAAAAACACACCGTTTTTGTGTGTCCCTTTAAATACAAATGAGCTGCTGCTCCCGGCCCACTTTCCAAAATAGGCTTGCACTTCGGTTGCTGAACAACAACAATGCTGGAGAATCTCACGCAGCCAAAATGACGATTGTCAGTAACGGTGTTCAGCCTTACATTGTTCAAACCGGAGTGAGGCACTGATGGAGAGACTCAGGAAGAAGTTACAGCTTTTGGAATACAACTGGATGCTTCTGAATGGTTAGTGGATAAATGTATGTAGTTGCTGTGGAGTTGATTCAACTCTTCGACTAGCATGTGCCGTCATGTTGATCTTTTGTGCAAATCTAGCATTGAATTGACCTTCATTTGTAAAGCAGTTGAGCATAAAATGACAGCATGGAAACAACACTTAAATATCTTAATTTGTGTTCCGAAGATGAACGAAGGTCTTATGGATGTGGAACGACATGAGGGTGAGTAATTAATGATAGAAATTTCATTTTTGGGTGAACTAACCCTTTAAGTACTTTACGTACATTAATATTTTAGTCAACACATCAAAATAAGTGTAATTCTTTAAAAGCACAACTAAAGATTAATATAACAATGATTTAAAATTACTTTTAAAGAAAATTTTTAATTTGACATTATTACAAAGTGCACTTTTTTAAAAGTGTACTTAATTTTGTTAAGAAACATATTCATAAAAGTATCCTTTAAGTACAATTAAGTGGTCTTTTATTTTATTGGTATTATATTATCTGCAAGTACAGATTTTTTTTTTTTTTTAAAGGGGCTCTATGTAAGATTTTGATATTTGTATTGCGCATACATTTTAGTCATTCCTGCAGGTCTCGCGCTCACATCGAAAGCGCGCGCACTACTGATCTATATTAGTGGAGCGAACAAGCCACGTCTCAAACAGAGACAGAAATCAAACAGTCACAAGTACCAAAATAAGCGCCTTCCTGCGCTTAAACTGTCAAATACATACAAAAGTATGTCAAAACCAGCGGCACAGGCAATCTTGCCGAGTATTCAGATAAACACAGTCAGTTTTGAATCGTTAAATAGCTAAGAAAGTGAACCCATGTTGTGTATAACAGTATTGGGTCCGTTGAACACCGTTCATAAACTCTTAAAGGGACAGCAGTCCAATATTCCTGCTGTTGCCTGTCATGTTAATCAAAGAACAAAAGACAAAGAAAATCACTTTCTGCTCTTGACTGAATACGTTTCATAACTTTAATGGTAAGAATTATTTGCAATAAAGACTACAGAAATTAAGGTAACCAATGCAAAATAACACAATGTGTTATTTTACATTTGATTACTTTAATTTCTGTAGTATTTCTTACCTGAATAAAAACCCAGTTAACCCATAAAACTTAGTTTCATAGCTCTCTTTACTCTATTGCATTTATTTGAGCTGTTTATATTTTATTACTGACTTTTGCTTTTTTTAAATGAAAATAAAACTTTGCATTGAAGAAAAGTAGATTTTTGTTTGTATATGTTGTCATTTATAATTCTTAGAAAGAAAATCGGAATTGGCAAAAGCATATCAAAACAGATAAATCAACTCATCAGCTTACAGCAAGTCTCCTCAGCTTTCATTGTCAATTGCACTACCCATTGTTGCTGGCAACCATATGCTGTAAAAGCTGGCAACCCGCGTCTTTGAATGAGGGGGCGGGCCAAACAATATTTTGAATTTGGGCTGCAGTACCTATTTTGAACACTGGGTGTCATTCCTACAGAGAGCCCCTTTAAATACACTTTTAAGATTTGAAGTACTTTACAAGTGCACATTCAATGCAAGTAAGCACACTTGTTTTTTCACAAGGCTGTATTTTAAAGATACCACTAACCTTGCATTCGGTCCATATTTGACTCAAACATGTGATGAAACAGCCCAGCATTTTTTAGAGTGTACAGAATAGTTCTTCGTCAGATGTGCTCATTCTATCAACCTGCTATCCTGTAAACACAACATTGAGTGCATTTACATGCACTCTCATAATGCGATTATAATGGGATTTTGGCAATATTGCAATTAAACTTTACCAGATGTAAACGCAATACTTTGATTAAAGTAATGCGATTAAGCTCATAATCGTAGTAAGCATAATTGCATTAAACTAGGTGGTGTACGACAATTTTAATCGCAATATACATGCATATAAACACCCTAATCCCATTATTCACCCTCTGACCAAAGAGCGCATGTGATCAGACGTTCACTGATGCCGTGTGTTGTTTACACAACTTCATGAATGAACTCCGTGACATTATTCTGAAGTTCTCTCTTCACCAAATCTCTAAACTCCGTCAACACAACTCGCTGCGCAGTCTCTGCTCTGTATCTTCATCCAGACGCTGCAAAGAACTCGACGGTAGCGAAGGCAAACCTGGCATTGCGATGTTCATCACAACGCAAATAATATCCAGTACGTTCATAAAAATGTATTTTGAATTTGATGTAAGTAGATAAAAACAATGGCCAGTAACAATGTATGCCTATCTGAGTGTGGTATATCCATACTTATTAGCGAATAATCAGAGTAATGAAAATTGCATGTAAACTGGAGTGAAGAGTTCTGCTCATGTCATGTAAACATCTTAGGGTGATTAAGACCTTACTCTGATTATGAGAAATAATCGCATTATTAGTAAACGTAGTCATTGACCCAATCAATGAGATTGGAACTATTGGAACTGTAAGCCATTGCCATTTTTGTGTGTGATATGCATTAGACAGCCAGCATAAACACAGTATCACAATATTGCATCCTGCAGATGATGCAGAAAACAACACAGTTAGGTATCAACACACCTTTGGCAATGAACTATTTATCAACCCTGTCATCCTGATGAACAGAAGAACTTCTGCATCATCACCTTCATTTGGCTGAGGATCACAAACTCTAGCTGTGGTATTCACCTTGAGAGTCCTGAACGTTCACTGCACTACAGCACAGAGTGTTCTGTTCTATCTGCAGCTTAGTGTCTCTAATTTCCTGCAATTACACAAACTTGATCAATAACTAACACATGAGTGCAAATTAGTGTGCACCAGTATAATGCAGGAAACATGGACATGTAACTACTTGACTTACACAGCAGAGAGAATGGAATATAGTAAGAAAACACATCTCTGAACAAGCACACAGACAAATCCAAACTACTTCACATGAAAGGCCTGGGCTACTAGCCAAACAGAACTAGTGAACTGAATAAATACTTGCACAACAGCAAAAAAGACAAACACACATACATACAAAGGGAATCAGTTTGACCACTCTTCCAATAGAGCAAAGTGAAATGTGTTTAATTATGATCGGTTATGGTTATTTTTCTTTTTTTTTATGACAATTAAACATCAAGGAATTGTTAACATTGTTTTAAAAGTCATACAGGATATATTATCTTTTAATCTGAGGTCCAGTGAGTATGAAGGGTGTATAACAACTACATAATTGGGTTAAAGCAAGGTATTAGTGCTGTTGTGATACGTAAAATGTGAACTACAAATCAGCTGCAGGCCTTGAAAAGAGATCGCAAAACAGAAACAAAATACCCACACCATTATGATCATATTGTCTGATGTGAAATGACATAACATGGAGTGGATTTAAATTACTGGAATGACCTATAATGTTGGATAACAATACCGTAATAACAGGATTTTTTTTAATGTTTTTGTAAAAACCAAGGCTGCTTTTATTTGATCAAAAATATAGTATAAATATAAATATTGTGAAATATTCTTACATTTTAAGTAACAGTTTTCAATTTTAATATATTTTAAAATATAATTCATTACTGTGATGGCAAAGTTGAATGTTCAGCATCATTACTCCAGTCTTCAGTGTCACATGATCCTTCAGAAATCATTCTAATATGCTGATTTGCTGCTCAAGAAACATTTATTCTTATTATCATTATTACAGTTGCTTAATACTTTTGTGGAAACTGACCTATTTTTTTCAGGATTATTTGATGAATAAAAAATTCAAAAGAACATATTTTATTTAAAATAGATTTACTTTGTAACAAAAATGTCTTTACTGTCACTTTTAATCAATGTAATGCTTTCATGATGAATAAAAGTATTATTTACCTTTAAAACAAATTTACTGACNTATATATATATATATGTATGTATGTATATGTGTGTATATATACAGGGGTTGGACAATGAAACTTAAACACTGGCCAATATAGTATTGGAGGATTCATGTCTATATATGCACGGCCTGGCCAGGCAAATCTTCACTGATTTTACATTCCATCAATAAAAGCAGAGTGTGAAGGGTGAATTATCTGAGCAATAGCACAGCTTGACATAAAATATTACAATACACACAACATAATAGGAGACATATCAGAGTTCAAATGAGGACAAATTGTTGGTGTGCGTCTTGCTGGCTCATCTGTGACCAGGTCAGCAAGTCTTTGTGGTGTATTGAGAGCTATGGTATCCAGGGTAATGTCGGCTGTAGCACAATTATTCTTTATATTTAATGAATAATCCAGTAAAACTCTCCCCACAAAGTTCTGTGAACCCATCCTCCAAAACTTAATTCTTGTTGAGAAGGACAAATAAACCCTTTTAATCCTATATATTCTATATATAACCATGTGAGAAATATATAAACATGTATCCAATTTTCCCCTCTCATGATTTTCCTTTTATAGGGTTTGGCCTATGTATTAATTCTCTCTTTTGAACTCTTTTGGTATTATTGTTTCAGAGTTGCATACTATGGTTAACTAAAATCACATGGGTAGCATGTTTGGTATCGATGGACTCCCAACTTTCATTTCCTATTTGGTAATTTATGTTACATGTTGCTAACTGTGACACAATAGTATTATAAGAATCTAGAAGGTTCTTCTCTCATTAGGGCTGCACGATTTATCGCGATAAAATCGCACGCGATATGGCAAAGGCTGTGATTATTTAATGCGTGGCTTGACAGAGCTGTACGGCTCTGTGATCAGCAGTAAATGCTTCTCCATCTGAAAGCCAGAGGATGCTCTTGCGCAGAAACTCAAAATATGCCCTGCAGCAGAGGAAGATAACACGCATCATATTGTTGTAGCTGAATAAACAGAAGATTGAAACGCTTTGATTAATTAAACATGACTAATAAACACGACTGCCTTATTCTATGTAAGAAGCCACATCATCTCACAGAAGGACGCTCAAGTGTCGTTATGAAGTGAGTTTGGAGTAAAAACATGTTATTAAATGTTGTCTTTTGTTGGACAAGATGTTAATAAATGCTTCTCGTGTCTGAAAAGATGTTTGACGCGTGTTGATTTCTCAAATGTACACTATAAGCAACTCAAACTCGCAGTGCTTTCAGATGGATTAACATTTGGAGCCATACTTCAATGACAAGCCGCGCATAAAAAAAACAATCACAGCCTTTGCGATTTCATAATCGCACTAAGAATCGTGTTTAAGCGATAATCGCGTACAAGTTCAATGTTATTTTTTGTATCGTGCGATATATCGTGCAGCCCTATCTCTCATACATTCAATCCAATGTCTTATGCTAATATCTTGCTAGAGAACAAAGACTTGTAAAGTTCCCTCCAAGGGAACAACTCCATATTGGCTCAGTCACCTTAAGAGGGTGTGGCATCTTCACACTTTAAAATCACTGATCACAAGATCACGAGCCCCTTTTCCTTTATTGAAAAATGCTGATATGAAGATGATGCTGAGCTAGAAGCTTCAAAGGAACTCCAAGCTTGTTCCAAGGTTAAGGCCTTGTTTTTCCATTCACCAAAGATCCTCAGAATCCAACTGGTTCTCTTTCTTCAAGACAACATCAGCAAAGATCAACGGGAGCCTCCACAAATTGCATCAGGACAGTTTAATTCAAATGGGCGAGACATGCAAGTATCAAACTTAGTCTCATTATTTGATACATTAAGTATCCTATCCCTTTTAGAGAAGGGCGTGTTAGAACTAAACTGATGGTTTGCTCAAGGCCGTTGATCTGCTGAATTTCAAACAATGCTATAACTTCTTGCTTTCCTGTATTCTGCTTCAGCTCTAACTGAATAAACAATAACACTGAGTCATTGGCCAAACAGGTTAATTGATTGTAATATTAATTTTATTACATTAAGTTAATTTTATTAACTGATCCAATTATGTATAATTAATTATAACTAGTTATGATTAATTATTCATATTTCTTTTGAGCTAATTTGCTACAGGGCATACCACCATGAAGGACAAACCACATCAAACAGGTGTAACTGTCGACACAAGAGGAAGCATTCTGAAAGGGATGTCTGGGTACTAACCCGGATTATATCCAAAAAACATACTCACTGCAGAATTAAATGCACACCTCGACTCTCCTGTTTCCACCAAAACTGTGTGTCGGAAAAGCTCCACAGAGTCAATTTTCATGGTCACTCAACGCCAAAGCCAAATGTCGGTTTCATTGGTGCCAAGAGTATAAATCTTGGGCTGTGGATAATGTGAAACATGTATTGTTCTCTAATAAGTCCACCTTTACTGTCTTTCCCACATCCGTGGGTGTTAAGGTGTGGAGAAGCCCCAAAGAGGCTTAACCCCAGACATTTGCTGTCCAGAATGAAGCACGTGGGTGGATCAGTGATGGTCTGGGCTGCAATATCATGCCATTCACTACTGTGCTTAACAGGTGAGTCACTGCCAAGTACTACCAAACCATTCTGGAGGACCATGTGCACCTAATGATTCAAACATTGTACGCTGAAGGGTATAATACACACAGCAAGAGTGGTGACAGAATGGTTTGATGAACATGAAAGTGAAGTTGAGCATTTCCCATTGCCTGCACAGTCACCAGATCTAAATTGGCTCAAAATCTCTCTGGCCACTTTAAAGGACTTGTATCTGTCTTTTCCAAGAGGAATTGATGCTGTATTGGCCACAGAAGGAGGCCCTACACCATACTAATAAATAACAGTGGTCTAAAACCAGGTGTTTCAGCTTCTTTGTCCAACCCCTGTATATTACATTAACAAAAAACATCAAAAGTTCACATAAAACCGTGTTCTTAACTAAATATACAATTAAGGACACACGCATGTAAATAAACATTCTAAAATCCAAATCCAAAATAGGGACATATCATTCTTATGTTTTTAGATAAATCTAACTATCAATACTATACCCTAACCCAAATCCAACATTAATCTTCAAAGAAATCATTATGCATTATTTGATTTATTTATCTCTCTCTTTTTTCCCTTCAATTGAGGACATCACCAAATTAGGTTTTATCAGATTTAAATAACTTCTAACTCTAAACCCCCAACTACAGTATTGCTAAGTAAAGTCCCAAACATCCCACACAACCAGAGCACAAGATGTGATTAATTAAAAGTGTGCTACTGTGCAAGCAGTTTTATTTATAGATGAGCCAGCATCTGTAACCAAAAAATTATATTGCAGTTTCATTTTGACTTTTTTTGCTGGAGATTTTGAGTGTTTAATTAGAAAAAATATAGCAAATATTCATTATGCAGTTGCATCCTGCATTTATATTCTAGAGATTACTCAGTGATATTTGAGTCATTCTCAACTGATCATAATCCAGCGTGGGATTACAGTGTAATGTGTTCCCACAAAATCCATAGAAAATATCAGATAATGGGGGAAAGCCATATTTGTCATTTCCCAACATCCATGGTCCCAATGCACCATTGTTGAGTTATTAGTGATAGATTATGAATAAAAAGACTCTGAGCTGTGGCTAAATTTCCCTGATGAGCGCTTCTAAAGGGGGAACTAAATAAAGTGTGTCATTTATTAATTCTGCTGAATCCTTCTGGATCTGAAGAGTTGTTATATAAGATCAGTTGCGGTGGGAAACAGCTTGAAACAAGAATCTTGGCGTAGCTTTGAGCACACAAACACATTGTGCTCTGTCCTTGAGAAGGAAACAATTTAATTTTGTGTATTAAATCATCCTGGCATGATTTAATTTAGCTGTGAAATATGTACTTGGAGGTTTCAACTGAAACAGCACTGAAATGACAACAAAACAAAACAAATCAAAACCCATGTAAATACAGATTCAAGAGAAAACAAAAGCTATATTATGACATGGCCCATGTGTGAAATGAATGCTACATCACTGTACTTAGAAAATTAGATTATAATCAATATCTTTTTGAATTACACAGCCAGTAGTGAACTGGTCCATGCATACAAGTGTGAATACATATAGGCCTACAGTATGTGAAAGCATATCACTTGCCAAGTACATACTTATAAATATATGAGGCTCTTCATGTTTCAGATGTTGAACTCTGGTGCTGTCAGGATAGAGCAAAGAGAAGCAACACAGGCTGCCTCGATTGAAAAAATTAATAAATAAATAACAAGATTCGGGAAATGACAGACTTTCTAAGAATGAGTCAAATCATTTCAACATTTTCCCTAGATGAAGTATCAGGATTCAAGACTTTACTGTGATGTGTGTGCATGTGGATAGTTGGCATGTGTGTGTTGATAATAAAAAAAATCACTAGGGTGTTCAAGCAAACAAAAGGCAGCTGTATTAGGGTGTTTTCAGTAGGGTGTAGGTCACACACACACACACAATATATTTTACAAGTTTTTTAAAATTTCTTATATTTGATATGCACTGCTTTATTACTATTTTGTTTGAACATGTTTTAACATATTTCTTTCTCAAGTTACATACAAAATTCAAAATGATATTTTCATAAAAAATTATACGCTAAAGGTGATTTTATGTCCATAATGCTATCTGTTAAAAAATGTTTCCTATCTTTTCAAGCCTGCTGAGAAGGCTACATTACATTTTAATGCATATACAGTATATGCGTATTCTGATTAAATAATATATTCGAATGTTTGAGCTCACATGTTTGGAACGAGCATTGGGCGTGCTCAGTCCAGCCTTTATGGAGCAATGAAATCCCCACTGTGCAGAATAGTATTACCATGTTGTCATGGTGTGCATGAAACAAATACAGGCAGTTTTATGATAACTGAATTCCCCCACTTGTCTCTGTCCATCTCCAGACCGCCATGTGAAGGCTCCAAAACATCTTTGAATGAAGCAATATCATCTGGTTTGTTTGATGTTTTACATAACAAATGAGTTGAAAGTGGTGTGACAGCACAGTGAGTGCTGGAATGACATACACTTAAACACACTTCCTGTAAAAACATCACCCGCCCACATAACCAGTGTTCCTAGAATGACTCCTATAATACATGAGGTATTGTACTTGTAATGGTAAGTTAAATAAATTATGTATGACTAAGAATGTAAGTGCAAACTTTAAATTACAATTAAAGGCTTAGGCCTTGATGCCTATAAATACTGACATTCCTTGCTGATCACATGCTCCATCAATATGCCTATTATGGGATATTTGTAGCCAGAGAAAACAGGATAAATGCATATATTTTTCCTTATGCATTTTGGGCACACAGGTGCCAAAATGAATTTTAAAAAATCACATTCAATCTCACCAAAAAAGATTGTAAAAACAGTAATTTTGTGAAATATTATAACAATTTAAGAGAATTGTTTTATATTTTAATACATTTAAAAATGTAATTTATTCCTGTGATGACAAAGCTGAATGTTCAGCATCATTACTCCAGTCTTCAGTGTCACATGATCCTTCAGGAATTATTCTAATATGCTGATTTGGTGCTTAAGAAACATTTATTATTATTATTACCAATGTTGAAAACAGTTTTTGCTGTTTAACATTTTTGTGGAAATGTGATGATTTTTCCAGGACTGTCTGATTAATAGAAATTTCAATTAACAGCATTTATTTGCATTTAAACCTTTTTAAAAACATTAAAAAAGTGTGATTTTTCCAAACTTTTGACAGGTACATGTACACATATCCTAGGAAAGATGCTATCTTAATTTTTGACCCTAGTTAATGCGAAACAAGCATGACATTGACCTTTCAGAGAATACAAACTTAAAAACATACCTCTATGCTGTGTTTTAAATAACTTAAAATGACAGTTATTTAAAACAAAAAGAGTTAAGGATGAGAGCTTATCAAAAAAATAAGAGCAGCAACTGTAATTTGACTAATAGCGTGTAGTAACCACTGATCCTTTGAGGTAAGAATAAACGTGCTAAACTCTATTAAGAAGCTCACATTGTCTGAACCCTGAGGTCACCTAGCAACCACTGTCTGTGTTCACAACATCATCAAGCTGAAAACAGCCGGTGCTGGGAGAAATTGACTTGCGCATACATAAGCACACATGCAAACACACGCACTGACAGACAAATCAGGAAATCAAAGTCATCCATGTGTTTGGCTTAATTTGAGCTATTCTTGATGAAATCAGATCCCAAACAGATGAAACGGTCACCTTATTAAACTTCCTCTCTACTCTATGGTTCTGGTACGCCGCTGTCCCAACAACAACATGCGCCCCACCCTCCCCGTTCATGGAGAATGATTGAGTTTGTTCATGTAAAAACAGTGCAGTGCTACACAATAAAATACCTTAATGTTTTCATCACATTTGTTTTGTGTTCAGGTTCTATTACATGTATATTCAAAATGCCTTTCAAGGCATAACAGCCATTATATAACTGTCTGAAAATTTCCACACAATAACAGTATGAATGGAGAGGGTTGTGACCTGTGTTACCTTTGCAAACAAAGCACTTGATGTGGAAGTGGTTATTTTGCACCCGGAGCACCTCGCCTTTGCAGGGCTTGCCACAGTTTTGACACGGGATGGGGCCGCTCTGCCGCTGTCCCTTCTGCTGCTCCAGGGGACTGTGAACAGCCTGCTGGTGAAACGCTGTGAAGACACAATGAGAAAAGAATTAGTCAACAACCCATACTGATCTAACCTGACTGTATTAATCTGAATATAGGTGATGACCAGATTTAATTTAGGCTTTTATTCACATATAAACATTGATCACCGAATATAAATAGAAGCTCAACTGTACTTGCTTGACACACGAGAACAAACCTCATTGGTTCTCGCATGTCAAGCAAGCATGCTTAAGCTTCTGTTTACCATATCTGATGTGTGCATTAATGAATGTTTATATGTGAATAGAAGCCTAAATTCAATCTGTTCATCATATAAAGTGATCGCGTCTCTTTAGAAAATTCGGATTTAACCACTCAATTCATATGGATTAGTTTTACAATCTCTTTATGAGCTTTTTAAAGCATCAAAGTGGTAGTTGTGTAGACTCAACGGAGGGACAGAAATCATTCAGATCTCAGATGAAGATGAACGAAAGTCTTACAGGTTTAGAACACATGAGGGTGAGTAAATTACGACAGAATCTTCATTTTTTGGGTAAACTAACCCTTTAAAGGCGCCGCCCCTTAAAAATGGATAATTTCAGACAGAGGGCAGAATGAAGTTTGAAAATAATAATTTTCTCCACATATATATTTATTTTGTGCAAAAAACGTTATTAACATTATAAGTGAACCTCTAGCAACTAAAATATTAAAATAATAAAAAAAAATCCAAGTCATGACCCCTTTAAGTTAATTTGTTGCCTAAAATTAAACATAATCAGCTTGCACAAGTAATGCACAAGTAATTTCAACTCAACTTTAAAAATCGAGTTGAATCTTGTATAACTTAAAAAAAAAGATGAAATTGCTTAAATTATTTCTCATATTTCTAAAAATCATACATTTCCATGACTTATTATTTGAAATTATTGTAATTACATGTAATTATTTTAATACATAAAATATGTAAAAGAAAATATTACGTTTTTCTATTTTTATTTTTTCATTAATTTCTTTTTTATGTGTAGCAATGTAGCATGTTACTTTGAAACACTTTTTGTTTATATTTATATTATAAAATTAGTAAAATATGGAGCCCCGCAAATGACATGACACTGCACATGAATTTGTTCCATGGCCACAATTTATTAATTTGTCCCCTCATTTTAATTTAGTTAAATTTTGGCCACTATTTAACTAAAACAAGGGAATTGAGTCATGGGAATGAATTCTTGTTTTTTTTCCCCCCTTGCATGTCATGTGCACTGTAAGAAAAAAAAAAGCAGTAGAATAACAGAAAAAGTACTGATAATTTTATGCTAGGATATTATCCATTAAGTTTGCAATGAGCAATACATGGAAAGCACCTGTGAAATATCATTACGGAAAAAATTCCTTATTAGCACAGTACATTGGGCACTATTTTTTAAAATATTTCTTAGAGGGCGTAGGGCACCTTAATAAAATATTACATGACCTTGTACCCTCTCACGCCACTGTTCACTAATCACCACAGGAACAGTGAGGATGAGTTTGCAGTAGACATGGATGACGTCAGTGCTCTGCTGTCCTTTGTGAATTTTTAAGCTGTCGCTTGCGCCTGTCTGGCACCCAGTCTTCACACCTACTCCATTACAAAGGCGTGTAAACTCAAACAAACACTTCATACTACAGTCCAAGACACAGAAAGAGAAAGACCTTCAACCTCTTGTTTTAAAAAGGGCGTGTAGCAAAACTGGTTCTGTTGGACAGCCCGTTCCATTCTGTTGTAGGATTTTCACAACAGGTGTTCACTTTGTGAAGTCTAAGGGATAAATAGCTATAGAGAAATGTGTCATTGCTTGTTCTCAAAGGCGAGAACCTGTATTTGTCCCTTATTCGTTGAGAAGTTTCTAAGAGCTGCTGGTTTCAGTTCACTCACATAGACTTGCTGAGCCTTTGACACTAACTAGATAAAAGTACTTTGGGATGAAACTACAGCAGTCATTGTATGTGTGTGTTTGACTACATTTGTCATGTCATGGGGAAAGACAACCCATGTGCCAAATCTTAGTGGTCACACAGTATAAAACACTTCTTTGAAGTCAATGTGACTTGCCATTGGCAACCATTTCTACAATGTGATGTATTTCAGAGAAAATAAGCAGAGTAGGACTGTGTGTTGGCTGGATCATGGAAAGTGGACACTAAATTCTAGAATGGAGACAGACGAAATGTGAGTTTTCTAAAACAATGCCTAAAAATCTATTTGACTGTTGGTTAACATTATCCAATAGACTGCATGCATGACCTAAGTAACATCAGCAGAAAAGTTGTTTCAAATGAGGGGCAAGTTATTACATTTTGATAGGTGAGATATTCCTCGAAACTCTCTAAATAAGTCAGATGAAGTCCTCTGAACCAGATATTAATTCTTAAATTAACCTATTAATCATTTAGATTGGCTGACGACAGAGAACAGAAACAGGCTGGCTAATGTGTCAATTCCTTTCACTTGTACCATTCATCCACCAGTTGGCACAGCATTTAATTTATACTTAACACAAAAGCGCTCTGTGAACTTCCACATCCACATGTTTTTATAGATCCTAAGAGAGAGTCTTGTGCTGCTGAACCTCAGAAACAGCATTCTGGAAATGTTTAAAGACCCCTTTAAAGCTAAAGCTATTTCCTGCTTTCACAGATCAGGAAGAGGTGTTAAACAACAGTGGACATTTACGATAATCCAACCTTAAAAACAACAACAGCTATGGACAACTCACTTTTAGCAAGCTGTAATGGTAATGTATGGTAATGTTTTTTACATGAATTAATCATTTGAGGTTACAGTCAAATCACAGAACACTGACAGTGTTTTCATAAGCAGCTCTACAGGTGTTTAGCAGAAGGTATGTTTCCAATAAAGAAAAGCAAGCTTGAAGGCCCATAAACCATAACGAGGTCAATGCATTTTACGAATGCCAGGTTCATTCCAGCTACTACAGGAAAAACAAAGACCCATGAAGACAGGAATGACAAACTTTATCATTCTAGATCAGAGTAAAATTAAAAATGAAAGCTTATATAAAATATAATATATAACTTAAAATGAAAATTACAAATGTTGCCTGGACAATTGACTGGTATAAGTTTAAGCTGAAGTACTAAAATTACTAAAATTAAAACTGAAATAAAAATTAAAGCTAAATAGAATTAAAAAAATAAAACAAAATAATAATAATAATAAAAATGACAAAAGCACAAAACAAAATTACTAAAACTTCAACTAAAATACCAAAAGAAAACTAAAAATATAAAAATAAAAGCTTATTTAAAATATTCATAAATACTATAATTGTAAAATAATGCTAAAATAACACTAGATAAAGCAACATTTTACACTATTTGAAAGGAAGTTAAATGTTATAGCAACAAACAGCCAATCAAAAACTTTCTCAAAGGTTACCTCATTAAACATTCATGTGCTTTCTACCTACCAGAACATGGTGTTTAATTTCAGCATCAGAGGGAAAGAAGTTAAACATTTTGAATAGTGACGGCAAACACAAATGATGAAGAGATTGTCAACCAGTCAATTATCTTGAAGAATGTTGTGAAGAATGTTGAGGTCCAAACTATTGACTTGCATTGTATGTACAAAAAAGAAAAAAAGAAATAGACATTTTTCAAAATACTCTATTTGTTCTGCAGAAGAAAGAGTGCACAATTACTTTAGCTTTCAAGTCACAATATCTGTCAAGTGTGAAAAGCCCATATACTATATGGTGTAGATAGAGAATTGTGGTGCCAGCCAGCACAAGACTTCAATAAACTAGCAAACCACAATAAAGTGAGAAAACAGTAAATGAATCATGTAGACCTAACCACATCTTCTCTGATATGAACTCGATAAGTCAGGGTGGGTCACTATCCAGTTCTCATGAATTATAGTACAAAAAAAATCCAGAGTTTTCAGAGTCTCTGATTCCTTTCAACCTGAGCCAAAGATCTGTGATTAAAGGAATAAAGGCATGAATCCATACTGCAGTAGTAAGATCCCTATCACTGTCACACCCCACTCTGTTATACACTGATCTGCATGCTTCAGATGTCCACATCATATATCATCAAAACCTCTGTAAGCACAACCAGCTAAAGGTCAGCGTAAGGGAGGAGTTTGTTCCACATGTCCCTAAACACACGCACCATACTTTTCACAGACTTGCTCGTTTACACAGAGAGTCATCCATCTTTAAGCAGGTTCTCCATAAATAGAGCATCGTGGGGATTCCATCATGCCCTGCTACATTCTGCTTGAGGTCCATGTGCATGGCTGGCATGTCTGTGTGTTTGAAAGGCTCGGATTTCCACCGCAGAATCCCTCTGCCATTCACTTAAGCAAAATCACTCGTACTTTGCCTTATTTTGCAAATGCAATTGTGGGTTTTGGGGTTAGATTGTACAATAGAAAGCCTTTGAATGCTAGAGCATTCATCATATTACCATCTTGCACTGCAGCATAATTCAATTTACAGTATAAGTCAATAGTTATATAAGACCTCCATTCTTCAAATATCATGTGCATGTGCACCTTTACCTCATTCACTCCCACTGAAGTGTACAGGCTCATGAAATCATATTAAGTCACGTCTTGACCTCAATGTGACCTAATGGTGAAAGATAAGCCTTAAAGGGTTAGTTCAGCCCAAAATGAAAATTCTGTCATTAATTACTCACCCTCATGTCGTTCCAATCTCATCATTGAGAAACACATATGAAGATTTTCCGAAGATGAACAAAAGTCTTACAGGTTTAGAAAGACATGAGGGTGAGTAATTAATGACAGAATTTTCATTTTGGGGTGAACTAACCCTTTAAATGTTAAAAGGTTACAGGCTGTGCACAAGAGATGAATATAGAGAGATACAAACGAGACAATAAAGAAAGAGGAAAAGATAGTAAAAGTTAAGAATAGATAGTTAAAGATGACAGCAAAGGTCATCTTAATGTTAAAATAGCGGAAATGAGCAAGCACAAATAAATACCCATTACCGCTGATACAATACTGATATACAGTGCATCCCTAATAAAATTATTGTACAAAAGTGTTGTGAAAGCATAACTTGGAATTCAACAGACAAGTACATACATTACTATGCAGCTGTAGACTCCCTTAATTTTCAGACATTTGAGTAAAAACAAGTAGCTCACTGTGCAGTGGTGAGGAAAAATCCAAAGAAATGAAAGGAATTTGAAGTCCCAGCAAATATTTCGAGAGATGCTTAAATCTACATGAAACTTAAAGCACTAATTCATCCACAAGGCTTGCAGCTGTGTGTGCGAGGATGATCCTTTGATACGGCAGGATGATTAAAGGATTTTAAAGCAAATGACACGCTCGTAAGCATGGAGTGCCCATTTTGAGGCAACTCCATTTTAGCAGCTTTCTGCCTGGGAGGACTAGAACAGGAACCACGGTAATGGATTTTAAGCACTTAATCTAAGTCTCACTCTTTGTGGTAGTGAAAAAGCAAGATAAACATCCAAGACAATGCCACAGATTATATTTGGGCACTTACATTTATTGATTTCCCAATTTCACAAGGACACATGAAACAAAAGTACCTCTGAGGCACCATTAAATGTTGCAGAAATCAAAATCCAGTTGAAATCTGCAAAGAAAACAACTACCTGTCATATTTCGTTTCTCCATCTTTCTTCCAGATCTGTTTAGAGAAAAGGCAGAGCAGAGGAAGATAGTTTGTTTACTGTCACCACAGTCAGCACTATGGGTATTTCTGCAGCTGCTGAGACTCTTCCAACAGTTATATCATGACTTGGATGTGTTTGCCCTTGTGAAAGTGTGACAGTAAGACCTACCCAGCAGTTAAGAGTAGTTGCTTTGTAATCTCAAAGTGTCAGATACCAATGCTGTCTTTCTGTCCCTTTGATGGCCACACTCGCACAGAAATCCCTTCACAGGTTGCAACTAGTTATAGATTGATATACTGACCTGGCAATGAACTAGACAATTATTTGGCCATTTTAGATTATCGGCTTAAACGGATGAGTGTACCTGTTCTCTGCTACAAAGTCAGCCTTGACATTGGATAATGCACAATTCCTGTTTTCAACGTTTTGAGAATATAAAAAAATATATAGGATTACATAATTTGTATTAACCTATGTCACATGCTGTATTCACTGGAAATCAATTAGACATCGGCCAACAAGTTTCTGTAGATATTGTCATCAACCGTCTCAACTCTTATTCACATAAAATTCATCAATCATTTGTGCACGCAAACAACTTTAATGCACATTGAGCTTATTCAAAAGCAATTAACTGCCTACTTTCTGATTCAGACATAATTGTAGTGTCTAAATATGACAATCAAAATAAAACCTGGCTATTCAGCCTCATAGTACTAGACATGCAAACCTCTAATAACAATCAAGTGCTCTTTAATTGCCTCTCAAAAATCAGCATGTCAGTAGGCCTATGTCTTTCCCCTCCTCTATATTCTCACCCTCCTTCTCTCTCTCTTTCACACACAGGTTTGTTTTGCTATCAAAGTGAGGACATTCCATAGGCGTAATGGTTTTTATACTGTACAAACTGTACATTCTATCCCCCAACACTACCCCTACTCCTAAACCTACCCATCACAGAAAACATTCTGCATTTTTACATTTTTAATAAAAAAACATTTTTTTTAAGCTATTTTAAATATGAGGACTCATGAAATGTCCTCATATTTCATGTTTACGTCGTAATACCAGTGTAATACCCATGTCATTATACAAATCTGTGTTCTCATAAATAACAAAAATGCACACAAATCACACAAGCAAAAAATATCTCTAGACTGCTGTCCAAGGAGTCCAGATTGAATCTGAGCTCTTGGAGTGCAACAGCATGTCCTTCTGCCAAAGACATGCATATTCTCTAGGTAGGCTGTTGTTGTTGTTGTTGTTGTTGTTTTAATAGGCAACCCTTTTTTTTTTTGCAGAACCACCGCAATCTAACAAATATGATATTTGTGTATATATATATATATATATATATAAATATAATAACCATACATTACCATTAGCTAATTGTCACAAAATGCATCATGAATTCTCAGCTGTTGCACTGAATGTTCCTGAAAATGTCAATCTTAAACCTCAAAATTCTGTGTCATAGGCTAATGATGACGAACAGACTGAATATCATAATATTAGAATACGCTATTATGCTTCGATATTACTACAATTAAGTCAACATATCGCATCAATGACAGAGGTTCCCACTGACAAAGAGGCGCAACCGCCATCTGAAATAGGCTAATAAAATATATGACCAGAGCGTCAAAGCCCAACATTACCTTTTTCTTCAGGCATCACCTCACGTAATCACGTCTATTCTGTAAAAAAGAAAATGAGACCGCTGTTTGAATAAATATCCGTCAGTATTTCAGTGGAGCGCAGCGGTGTGGTACATGTTAGTACTGAGCTCTTCTCGCGAGCACCGGAGAAATGCGCTTCACGCAGCGCGTGTCACAGAGATACTACAGGAATGAACGCAGGTCATATGATTCCCGCCTCAGCGCCTGACAGCGCACACACTCGAGCTATTGAAGCAATCCATTATAAATAGAAGCTTCTCGTTCAAAAACATGACACCCCTTCCCAAATATCTGAGGGCGTTCACCGTATATTCTCTGTGTGAGGTACGCAGCTGGACTATCATTCAGCCCAGTTGGGAAAACAGTATGAAACAACCTGATATCAAGCTACGTTTAAAGGTCTCCACTTTAGGCTCCTAACCAATGCATGAACTTGGACAGGAAAGATATTTTAATATATAGCTACTTTTAATTAAGAGATCATCTCAATGGGGCGTTCCTGGTAAAATAAAGATTACATAATAATAAAAATGTTCTTATAATGTAGCGTCTATTTTTTACTCAAACATTTCATCATTTTTTTTTCCCCCCTTTAGCAAACCATTTTCCTTTTGCTGGAAACACCTTATATATGAAATGTTTGTGTGTTTTTATATGTTTAAACTTTCAGTATTTAGTCAGCGATTGAACTTGCATTAAACTTGCGTGGTGACTGTTACTTTTATTATTATTACTCCCTATCTTTGCAAACAAGATCATACCTTAAATGACCTTGTCATGTTGAATTCGCTTTTCATTGAAAAAAGGACTGTATTGTGATAGATTTGATGCCAGTAACAACAGATATCTGAGATATCATCAGTGCTCCATTAGCAAGACCACACTTGAATAGTTGCTCTAATGAAAGTTCTGAAATATGAAGACAGGCATTTATGAACCGCAGAACTTTTCACACACCCGGTCCGTTTAATAAACTAATTTATGAGGTCAGAGGGGCGCAAATCTTTTCCAGTTCAGAAGAGCTTTCACTCACACTCCAGATCTGTCTCTGTACACAGTTCAGTCTTTGATGTCTAATCACAGAGCATGAGTCAATGTCATACTGCTATCTCACTCTCTCACATGTCCTCTATAAGTCTTGAATAATGATCAGGCTTGTGAATGGCCAGCTAGCACCTGTCAGGGGGGTTTTGCAAAAAAAAAAAAAAAAAAAAAGGCAGTGGCCATTTAAATTTCCAGCACTTTCTCACATCGGTACACTAGAATTGAGTGCAAAATGATTTTCTCTTCTTCATTGACTTTCATTTTAAGAAAGTTGAAGTTTCACACTAAATGGAAGACCAAACAAGTAAAAATGCTTGTTACATTACTTAAAATCTGGGCTGGATATCCATGGAAAAAAATTAATGAAAGAGGCATTGTTCTAAGGTGAAAGATGGGAAAAGATTAAAAAAAAAAAAGAGTGAGAGAGAGAGAGCGAGCCAAGCTCCTTCAAAGAAAACACATTACATAATTTCCTTTGTATGATTTGCCAAGATAGAGAACATGTAAATCTAACTCTGCTCATTTTTCTGTCCGTCGAGATAATTTATTTTTAAAGTTTTGACATGACATTTTCTTCATGTAGTGACATATTCTTTCGCAATTATTCTTGCAAACATTATAGGATATTTTTAGGCTATTCATCAACTGGATCAATAGAGATAGCAGAATAGTCAGAGGCGGAACAGTTGGCAACCACCAAAATCACTTAAATTGTTGAAGGGTTAGTTCACCCAAAAATGAAAATAATGTCATTTATTGCTCACCCTCATGCCGTTCCACACCCGAAAGACCTTCGTTAATCTTCGGAACACAAATTAAGATATTTTTGTTGAAATCCGATGGCTCGGTGAGGCCTCCATAGCCAGCAATGACATTTCCTCTCTCAAGATCCATTAATGTACTAAAAACATTTAAATCAGTTCATGTGAGTACAGTGGTTCAATATTAATATTATAAAGCGACGAGAATATTTTTGGTGCGCCAAAAAAAACAAAAAAACAAAATAACGACTTACATAGTGATGGCCGATTTCAAAACACTGCTTCAAGAAGCTTCGGAGCGTTATGATTCGTGTCGAATGATGATTCGGATCGCGTGTCAAACCGCTAAACTGCTGAAATCACGTGACTTTGGCGCTCTGAACCGCTGATGCGACACGCTGATTCATAACGCTCCGAAGCTTCATGAAGCAGTGTTTTGAAATCGGCCATCACTATATAAGTCGTTATTTAGTTTTTTTTGGCACACCAAAAATATTCTTGTCACTTTATAATAATATTAATATTGAACCACTGTACTCACATGAACTGATTTAAATATGTTTTTAGTACATTAATGGATCTTGAGAGAGGAAATGTCATTGCTCCCTATGCAGGCCTCACGGAGCCATCGGATTTCAACAAAAATATCTCAATTTGCGTTCCGAAGATTAACGAAAGTCTTACTGGTGTGGAACGGCATGAGGGTGAGTAATAAATGACATTATTTTCATTTTTGGGTGAACTAACCCTTTAAGGATGCCCAACCAAATCTACAGACCTCTTCTGGATATATTTATTTAAACAATCTTTTTAAAAGTATCTTCATAAATATCTCTCAAATTGCTCCCAATACTGTATTATTATGCTGACTGACTAATTTAGATCTATAAATGGGCCAGTTAACAATACAATAAAATAATAAATAAATAAAATAAAATAATAAAAATGTTTACCTATGTATACCTCATCTCATTTTATAAATGAATCAAACT
>RJVU01067793.1:1207503-1245059 GCA_003731715.1 Anabarilius grahami | reverse complement strand
CATGTACTATATTTACATGCACCCTCATGATTAGAATGACATTTAGGTGATATTGCAATTAAACTTTACATAATACTTCAATCAAATTTATGTGATTAAGCTTATAATCATATTAGTAACCAAAATATGTGGTGTATGCCAATTTTAATCACACTAAACACTTTAATCGCATCTATTCCACTCTGCCCAAAGTGCGCATATGCTTTTGATGTACACAGATGATGTTTTTTGTCATGTGCAAATTAGTAAAGAAGGTAAGACATCACTTTTTTGGGGTGCTGAAGAAAGTTTATGTTGACAACGTTGCATGACATGAATATAATGAAGTGAAGTGAAGTGAAGTGACATGTGGCCAAGTATGGTGACCCATACTCGGAATTTGTGCTCTGCATTTAACCCATCCAAGTGCACACACACAGCAGTGAACACACACACCGTGAACACACACCCGGAGCAGTGGGCAGCCATTGCTGCGGCACCCGGGGAGCAGTTGGGGGTACGGTGCCTTGCTCAAGGGTCTCACCTCAGTCATGGTATTGAGGGTGGGGAGAGCGCTGGACATTCACTCCCCTCACCGACAATCCCTGCCGGACCTGAGACTCGAACCCATGACCTTTGGGTTACAAGTCCGACTCTCTATCCATTAGGCCACGACTAATGCAGTATAGTGGTCAAAACCAAAAATGAAGGCATTTTTAGGTGTCAACTAAAAAATCCAATTCGTCCATTAAAACGCGTTTTGCACATGAAACAGTGGTGAGTAACAAAGTAAGTAAGTAATTTTAATTTATAAAGCACATTTGCACACAGCGCAAACTGACCAAAGTGCTGTACAATGAAAACACACATATAAAATCAATAAATAAAGAATAATAAGTAATAAAATGAAATAAAATAAAATGAAATGAAATCTTCAATAACAAACCTATGAATGTGAGTTCATCATTTATGCTGTGCATTGGGGTATGTGAATAATTGTGGTAAAAAATAAAATAACCACAAATCTTAGTGAATAATCAGAATAATTCAAATTGAATGTAAACAGGAGTGAAGAGGTCTGCTTGGGTCATGTAAACATCTTAATGCGATTAGGTTCTTACACTGATTATTGAAAATAATCACATTATTGGTGCACATGTAAACAAATTCATTGTCTGTAGGTGACATTGTACAGAAAGCTGACAAAGCACAGCCTGCCCTGCACTTCATCAGGGTACAAAAAAACAACACTCAAATTCACAACCACACGAACACTACCACTGTCAAAAAAAAGAAAAAGAAAAAAGAAGCTCAAATTCTCTCTCTACACTTTGATCTTAATTTAAAAGTCCTTCAGCACTTTCACTTCAACTTCATTCTATATCCTCTTTGCCTGAGCTAATGGAGAGTAACAGGGGCCACAGACAGAGAGAGAGAACAGAGAGAGAGGGAGGGAGAAACGGGGACGGAGATGTACGCTCCTCACTCCAACTCAGACACCCTTAAGATTGAAGTTATGAATAATTGACTGAGGTCCTTTACTCTCTCCACGTAACCTGAGACTCCTCTAAAGCACAGCAGCGGTGCTCAGGTGTCAAATCTCAGCAACACATGCAGCTATGGGTGAGAACATACATTAGATTAAGGAAATCTATGAAGGCAACTGTAACAAAGCTATTCTGTAAAACACATATATATATATATATATATATAAAATACATATATTTAAATTGCAGTAGGTTTTACAAGAAAATTGCAGTTTTTCTACTTTAGAATTTCATGTTTAATTAAATGTGTTCCTTGTCGTTTCTTTGTAATTACTTGTGAAACTTACCAGAAATTTCTCAGTGAAAATAGTTTCAAAGCAAATCCTACAGCAATCTTTTTCACTGTAGGTTGACTTCAACGAAAAGGCACTGTGGCACTTTCAAAACATTGCTAAATCGACCAGGGGTGCATTTTCCAAAAACATTTTTAGCCAACTATGATCGCAAGTTTCGTTATCAATATAGTTCAACAATTCAGTGTTTCCTGAAACCATTGTTCCAAAGAAAATTTGCAGACAGCATCACAAACTTGTGTGGTTGGAACTACAGCTCTCAATCTGCGGTTAGAAGAATAGTGTCTTGTTGGTATGATATCGACTTAAAGGCCACCTATGATGCAAAATACACTTTTTACATGGTGTTAGGACATAAATGTGTGTTGGGAGTGTGTGAACACAACCGCTCTACAATGATAAAAATCCACCCACTTTTTAAATCCCCATTAAACCAAAGCAGTCTCATTAGACATGCTGTTTTGAGTCTCTGGGCAGTCTGACACCATTTTCTCCGTGCTCGAGCAGCTTTTCCGACAACAATGTCTTGTAAGCAATCCCGGTGTTCTGTTGCTGGATGTAAGAGTGAGCATAGGAGTCTTCATTTTCTCCCAACATCTGAGGCACCGAGGACGCAGTGGATTAATTTTTTGAAGGTAATACGCCCAAAATATACCTAAATTCATTTATGTCTGCGCAAATCATTTCACTACAGACTGCTTTGTGAATGAAGGCCAATGCAAAGGAACAATACAAAAACACAGGTTTTGCTAAAAAGTGGTTACTCAAGAATGGATCAGTACCAAAAGTTTGTGATCTAGCTTATAGTCCCCGGAGCAATACTAGTTACAGCAGCAAAGAAGGTGAGAGCATGCACTTTAATGTGCACTACTTGTACTGTTTCATTCAGCTCTTACAGTGATTTTCTGGAGTGAAAATAGACACTTCATCTTTTGTGTGATGTACAATAAACTTCATAAAACTCATCAGTGAAGTTTTGGCCATCATTCGGATGGGGTCTGCAACAACAGGCTTGTACTAATAGTGGATAAAAGCAAGATGACAAAATAATTTATATCCGTAATTAAACTATATCTGTTCTGTCTCCATGCAGCATATATTCTCTGGCTCTGTCTGCATCATTGTCTGACTCCGGTTCGAACTGAACACCATTACTGACAGTTTCTGACATTTTCAGTGCTTGAGATTGTCCTGTTTTTTTGTTGCATGAGCTCTTGAAGCTCCGCCCTCTTCTTGAAAGTGGGCCGGGAGCAGCAGCTCATTTGCAAATGGCCCTTATGCCATGTTCATTTTTTACAGCCAAATCTGACATTAATTTGAGCTCGAACTGATTAATTAGCAGAAGATATTACTAATTCTATTATTTAACAAATGTTGTTTGAGAACAAATGTTCAACAAAGTTACTACAGTTTTAATAAATAATCATGACTAGCTAGTTAAATTCTCAAATGATGCATCAAACTATTGTAGTAAATCAGAGTATGAGGCAGGACTATCTGTTTGCGCAACTAATGGCTGACAGGGGAGTGTTACAAACCTGTCTGAAAACAATCATTATTTTAGCAATAAAATTCACAATAGAACATAGATAACATAAATGTTTAAACTGAGAAATTTTAAAAAATTTAGCACAAAATGAGCTCATTTCAAATTTGATGCCTGCTACAGGTCTCAAAATAGTTGGGACAGGAGCATGTTTACCATGGTGTAGCTTCTCCTCTTCTTTTCAGAACAGTTTGAAGATGTCTGGGCATCGAGGTTATGAGTTTCTGGAGTTTCTGTGTTGGAATTTGGTCGCATTCTTGCCTGATATAGGTTTCCAGCTACTGAAGAGTTTGTGGTCGTCTTTCCTTTAATGATGTGCCAAATGTTCTCTATAGGTAAAAGATCTGGACTGCAGGCAGGCCAATTCAGCACCCGGACTCTTCTACAACAAAGCCATGCTGTTGTAATAGCTGCAGTATGTGGTTTTGCATTGTCCTGCTGAAATACACAAGGCACAGATGAAATAGACGTCGTCTGGAGGGGAGCATATGTTGCTCTAAAACCTTTATTTACCTTTCAGCATTCATAGTGCCTTCCAAAACATGCAAGCTGGCAAATACCATATGCAATTGTGCACCCCCATACCATCAGAGATGCTGGCTTTTGAACTGAACGCTGATAACACGCCGGAAGGTCACCCTCCTCTTTAGCCCGGAGGACACGGCATCCCTGATTTCCAAGAAGAACGTCAAATTTGAACTCATCTGACCATAGAACACTTTTCCACTTTGAAACAGTCCATTTTAAATGAGCCTTGGCCCACAGGACACGACGGCGCTTCTGGACCATGTTACCATATGGCTTCCTTTTTGCATATCTTGCAAATCTTCCTTTTTGCTAGTTGGCATCTGCAGATGACACGGCAGACTGTGTTTACAGACAGTGGTTTCTGGAAGTATTCCTGGGCCCATTTAGTAATGTCATTGACACATTTATGCCGATGAGTGATGCTGTGTTGTCTGAGGGCCCAAAGACTACAGGCATCCAATAAAAGTCTTCGGCCTTGTCGTTTACGCACAGAGATTTCTCCAGTTTCTCTGAATCTTTTGATGATGTTATGCACTGTAGATGATGAGATTTGCAAAGTCTTTACAATTTGACGTTGAGGAACATTGTTTTTAAAATATTTCACAACCTTTTTACGCACTCTTTCACAGCTCTGCCCATCTTTACTTCTGAGAGACTCTGCCTCTCTAAGACATCCCTTTTATAGCTAATCATGTTACAGACCTGATGTCAATTAACTTAATTAGTCGCTAGATGTTCTCCCAGCTGAATCTTATCAAAATTTCTTGCTTTTTCAGCCATTTGTTGTCCCCATGCCAACTTTTTTGAGACCTGTAGCAGGCATCAAATTTGAAATGAGCTCAAGTGGATAAAAGTGTAAAAATTTCTGTTTAAACATTTGTTATGTTATCTATGTTCTACTGTGAATAAAATATTGGCTCGTGTGATTTGAAACTCTTTTAGTTTTCATTTTCTTCAAATCAAAAAAAAATAAAAATAAAATATAAAGTCCCAACATTGAATTGAACATTGGGTTGTATATATTTTAAGCAGAACAGATAAAAAGCCTAGAAACTGATTTACCTTTCTATTGATTTACAGCTTGTGAGCTGAGAACACTAACCACCAGTAAATTCAGTTTAGCACAGGGATGCTACATTCTGGATGTGTCCTCATAACCTCAGCACTCTTGATGAGAGGGGTGATTGGTAGAGAATCATCACACTCTGCTGTTACATTCCCTTCCAAGCCAAAGATACATCAACAACAAAATACGCACACACCGGGATCACAAAAATTAACACAGGCTTGGGACAAAAATGGCATCAAAATGAGCAAAAATCCCCCCAAATTTTAGATAATAGGGCAAAAACGTCCCTGTACAATTAAACGAAAACTGTTATGATTAATATCAAGATGGCTTGACTGTTGAACCAAAGAAGCTGCAAACCATTATTTTTATGTTTCTGGCTTGACTTTTGGGATAAGAGGCATGCTTGATCAGACGAGGATATATTTAGAGATATTCAAAGTGTGAAAAATGAAGGAAAGAGTACATGCATGCAAATTGCCTGTGGTTTGACATTGTTTCAGTATCTCATGAACAAGCTGGCAACAAAATTTGATGAAACCAGATGAAGCTCAATCTGGGGTGTCATGCAAACTGTTCATGAACACTGACTCAGCAGTACTTTATTCAGCAGAGCTTGAAAATAATTGGAAATGTTCAAATCAAAATGCATCATATGAGTTTTATTACTGTTGGTACAATCATAAAATCATGTGACAACAAAGCAACCTGTTATTAGGAGCGTTTGAAGAAAATTAAGCAGAATATGCACAGATACCCATATACACACACTGTCACAATGGCAGCAGTTTATCTCTGGACAGCTTGCCTTTAGGGTACGATAGATAAATAGAAGCCTATTTTGCATGAAAGCCAAAATAACTGGTCTTAACAAATACAGCTCTTACCTTTGAGTAAAAAGTCAGCTCAAAGCAAATATCAGTATCAAATATCAAGTCATTAGCACATATCAAATGCTTAATGGTCTGACTGTAGAAAGGGTTAGGTTAATAAACCACCCTTCAATAATTCTTGTATAAATACATCCACATTAGCTTACTGATATGTATTATTTTCAGTTAATTATAATACAAAAATCTATTTACATGGGAAAACCACATTTTGACATTAATAGTGCATTGGAAATGTGCTATATGCATTATGATATGAACATGGCATTTGCAGGAATATTTTGTCCAAAATATTCCATAAAAGTACTTTGTGGTATAATATGGTCTAAAAAAATTAGTGCACATCAAATGACAAATATGGCAGCCAGTGTGATGGAGGAAACATACAAACAAACAAAAAAAAGAGTTATACTGCACTTGTGTATTAAATACACTGATCCTGTTCTTGAAATGCCCCTCCAAACACCTGCTGATGATGAAACAGCATTCTCCCAGCATGCATCCAACCAAGGCTCAATTAACACACCAGCAGGGTTCATGCAGAAGGCAAGGGTATATATTTCAAACACACTTTTCAAACATATGATATCCAATTTGTGTCTCCTTTCGGATTTCTGCAGGTCAGAACGGCACCTTAAATAGCTGAAAACACCGTCCACATTATGTGAAAAATGAGCCTTCTTATTTTGTCGCTACTGTAAGCTAGTGTTTGATGAATAAGCTGGAGGCCATTCCTCTCACAGTCAGTACAAATAAAACCAGGACAAGGAAAATGTCACAGGCCCACTCTAGATTTCAGGGCTAATTACTAGTGCCTCTTTCTCAGGGACTTAATGTACAGCAGTGATATCACCAGCTATTTCTCTGTTTGCTTCCAACAGCTGTAAAAATCCTACATCCAGTCTTGATCAGCTCCTCAAAAAGCCAAAATCCACAATCTTTTTAATTGCAACCAAATGCCTTAGACAAAGGAAAGAATACAAAACTTTGGATTTTAAAAACAAACATCTTAATCTGCATATCCTAATAGAAGTGCAACTAACCATACAATCATGCATGGTTAGGACAGCAAAATAATTAAGTTTATCAACTTTTTAAGCGGGAGAAAATCACATCTTTTGTTGTCGATGACAAAGGCCATGCATCAAACTCAGTATTTTGGTGCAAATCAATCCGTTACTTGATAGACACTAACCAAAACTATGCACAATATAAAAGATATGACCAAATGAAAAAATATATTTAGCTACCACTTCAAATGCTCTATAAGTGGTATCTAAATACATTTTTTAAATACAAAGATAGTATATTAAAAGCACAGTTTAGTTCATATTTCATAGTCTCAAAATAGCACAATTGAGTACACTTAGATGTTCTTAAGATGATCTTAAGAAGTACTAAAGAAGAATTTGTGTATTAAGTACAAAATTAGTGCACGAAAATAGAGCAGTTTAAGCATATTATAGAAATGTACTTTTTTTTTCTCCTGGGATATTTAACAAACGGTACAGCATTATTATTTTCACTTTATATTTGGTATATAGCAGTAATTTATAAATATTTTTATTTTATTGCTCACCCAGCTTAAATCTAGAATAAAGACGCGTCTTTTTAGCCAAACATTCACATAATGCATCTTATATCAGATCAATTGCACGACTATCTTTGCTTAATGCTATGAACAGCAGCTACGCTAATTATTCTCCATTTGCTTTTCTGTTTTACCTCGGGATGCCCGTCCCAAGGTGACTAGAGAGTACATCAGCTTCAGTTTGGATCCAGCCTATTAAGAAGACCTCAGATTGCCAACACCTTTGAAGAGACGACGCCAACTCCTGCAAGGACTTCAGATGATGCAACATCTGGATCAACATGCACATTCCCAAATTTCTATATATCCTAATTATTGTTAATATGTAATTTTTCCAGGAGCTCATTGCGTCTACCTTCAATTAAACTGCTAAGAGTTATTGTAAATTGCCTAAATTATTACATTATTAGCCAACTACATTCTCTAAATTGTAATGTTGACATTCTCTGTAAAGCTGCTTTGAAACGATACATATCATGAAAAGCGCTATACAAATAAAAGTGAATTGAATATTTTGTTTTTTTGTCATTGGTTTTCTCGTAGTGATAACATGTGCTTGCATAATGAGAAGAAACCTGAAACACTTTATAACCTGCATATATTCACCTCTGACACCATTTTTATACTGTAAATGTGGTGGTCTTATGTTGCATGATCACCAAACAGCAAAGTACAGTCTGATTTAGACGATTGTTTGCTCTTTTATCTGTTTCTGTTTTGAGCGGCACATCCACATTCGTTTAATGAAGTTCCGAAGAGACCCGCTTATGGTAAAGACAAACAGTTTCACATGTGTATTGAATTCATTCAGTCTTGTTCAACATTCATTAAATGATCACTAAACTTTTTCCATGAAAACACTCTGCTTGTATGATACATTTTTTTCAGAAATTATTCAATTTTATACTTTAGAAAAGTAAATAAGGGCAATAGTCTGGAAACAAATATTTTTCCATTCTCTGTTTTCTTTTTTCCCATACTTATCCAGACCTGGAAATTACTCTAATCAAACTCCAACTTTTCCATACCTTTCCAACCTTCACTCAAAAAAATGATTTGTTGATGCTGTTCACTTTATTTAAACAACTTATTTTGATTCAACACCATTGTATTAGGTTTCTGGTTCAAATTTAATTGCTTCATGTTAAACTGACTTAAAACGATTACTTTTCAACTTAACTTACTTTTTTCATATTAAAATAACATGTTTCAATCAAGTAAACTCAACCAGGACTCAATCAAACAGGACTTTCACTTCCCATCATGCTTTGCAAAGGGGCTGATCTGGGAGAGTAAATGTTGAAATAAAGTGTTATTTTAAGCAGTTTTTAGCAACATGAGAAAATGGAGGGACTTTTTAATGTTTACTTTCTATTATGTTGGTATTTAAAAGTTTCTGTTATGTTAATAGTTTTGGGGTTACTATTGTGGTGAAGTGTAGAACATGTGCTTGGGTTATCTAACAATTATCTAACAATAACTAAAGTTGTTTAATAATAAAAACAACTATATTGGGCATGCCATAGATGGAATAAACCCATCTTCTGGCTAACACTTAAAAATAAGAGTCTTTACAGAGTAAAGATTTTGTAAAAGATGTGAAAATTGTTCTTGAATGCATCCACTAAATAAACTAATCCATTAAACTGGGTTACTTTTTTAAATTTCTGTTTGATATTTATTTTAGGATAATTAAACTTAATGGTTTTGGACAAAATTAAGAATGTTAACCTGATTCAACTAAATGGCATTGAGTTAACCTTATGTAATAAATTTAAGTTAACTGAAATAAATAATGTTAATTAAATTCAACATAACCAAATTATGTGGAACCTGTTGACAAAAAAATTAAGTAAATCCAACGTATCATTTTTTTGAGTGTTGACTGTGCCAATCACAGTGTTTTGTGCTGTGAACTGTGCATGTTTTACATGTACTTTTGTATAAAAAAAAATTAATCTGGCACAGTGTTGAAACAGCACTAGATGTCCCATATGAAAATAAATTGAGTCCTGAAGCAAACCCAGTTGAGAACTGCTGCTCTAATGTACTAGCTTCACTCCAAAGTCACTCCCGTTATGATTTAGTGCTCTGCTATTACGTCAGTCAGTTTGGAATTTCGGGCACAAGTCATGCTGACCTGAAAATAAGGTTATACAGAATGTATAATTAACCAAATTATGCCCAATTTGGTTCAAATGTACTTTTCCAGAAGAACATTTCACTTCATGAACAGGTGAGAGCAAAAAAATTCTCTAAAAATTCTCCACATGAAAAGCGCACTTGCCGCTACAGAAAATATTGATTAAAGGCAGAGATATTGACCACCTTGACATCAAAATCAGTGAATACCCGAGATCTTGAGGATTATCCCAATTGCCAGAGATTCTGCTTAACACCCTCACTGTTAACTTAAGATACCACATAGTGAATGTCAGCACTGTAGCTCTATTACATTAACAGAAATACAGGAACAATACTTTTGATAGTAATGTATTTAAAGTTTCTAAGGACCTTAAAAATGGACCTAAAACGGATAAAAATCTATGGTAAGACTATGCACAGGACTAAATCCAATTGTTGTTACTAAAATATTATAGAACAGAAGCATGTTTTAGACTTTACAAAAATTAAATCTTTTATTTTATTGATAGTGCCAGATTTCTCCAAATAAATAAAAATGCCCATTGCAACAAATCCCTTAACAAAACCCTTAGAAATAATATTATTATAGTTTTTACACTTAAAAAGGTTCATTGTCACCGGCTGCAGAACACCAGGAAGGTGCTTCGACCTTATTAAACACGCTACACATCACAGTTAAACGCAGAGACATCCTACATACACCTTGGACAGCAGCACATTACGCATTTCCAAACAACAAGGCTGCACTGCAACATAATGAGCGCTGGTGGATAGGTGGGTGGAACCAGACTACACCGCGTACAGACACAGACAAATCTCCGGGCTTTGAAGTAATGAGATTAGTATAGGTGATGCACTCCCAACACACTCACCGGTGCTCATTGTTGTCCTTAGACCTTTTCAGAGTCCAATGTCATGTATGTCTTTAGATCCTCATTAAGGCTGAGCATTCAGCGTGCTCCGTTCATCTTTCAACCGCCCGGTGCACAAGTGCTCGAGCCAACGTGGAAAGTAATAAAAAGACACGAAATAAGCGCCTCGCACCTGCGACAGAAGAAAAGTCGTTGTTATATATGCTGTAGAATCGGTAATAAACGTAGTGCGCAGCGTCGCGGGCGCATGCACGAGCGGGGTGTTGCCGTATGGCTGTGATGCGCTCGTGCGTAGGCTATTTGCCTCAGCACCATTCCTGCACGAGCCGCACTGTGACAACTACGTAAAGCAACGGAGGGCGTCTGGGAAATGGAGTTTCGTGCGAGAATGACAGATTATCTGAAGACAAACGCAACATTAACTGTAGCAGTATACCATTATTATTAATGGCATAATTTTAAAGCATATCTCACCACATAGTGAGAGGATTTCCCCCTGAATGATCCCATGACTCAAAAGTGCCCACCCCGATTTTTGTGCTGAAATATAGTTGGGGCCCCCCCAGGGGTCTCAGGCAGTGTTGCCAATTTAGGGATTTTGTCACTAGATTTAGTGACTTCATCGCCCCTTTTGAGACTTTTTTCCCCCCAAAAGTTTAGGGACAAATCTAGCAACTTCTTGGACAAACCTTATCTAGATTCTTATTTTGTAAGTGAATATACCATTAAATATACCATTGCTGGAGATGCAGGCCTCACTGAGCCATCGGATTTAATCAAAAAAAATCTTAATTTGTGTTCCGAAGATGAAAGGTCTTACGGGTAGAACGACAATAAATTAAATTCAGTGTTGGGTGAACTAACCCTTTAAAGCTGCAGTCCGCAAGTTTTGTTTCTGTCACCATCTCTGTTCGAAACCTGCAATTGCAGTTATTTGCGCAATTATCTTTACGCGTGTTGTGCATCGGCACAGCTCCTCAGCGCGGATGAATCTAATGTTTTGTGTAGAATGTACAGGTACTTTGGAATCACACATTGTAGTCTTGGAAGTATCTGATTTGTTACAGTAAACGATCACTTATTTTGAAGGGGGGGGGGGNGTGGGCATTAATAAAAAACCAAAAAAAAAAACTGCATGCCGGACAAATTATAAACCACTTTATTGCATCTCTTTACAATAGTTTATTTATTAATTTACATTTAAACATAAAAACATTGGCTACAAACGATTGGATTAAAAAGCATCAGCATGTGTTATTGAGCCCCACTTTTTTGTTACACAGATAGTCCATTAGGTCCTGCAATAAAGAGGTCACAAAATTTAGCTTCTGGTTAAGCTAAATTTCCAGCATCTCTTTAAACAACCATGTAAAGTGATACGTAAAGTGATTAAATGGTTTACCTTGATCTTTCGCATCTGATCCACTGCCGCATCATCGAGCAATTCAACGCTGATGTCATCTTTATTGTCCTCAGATAGTAGCAGTGTCTTGAAATGCAGAAAAGGACCATTGTTGAATGCCAAAATGAGCAAAAACTTTTCAAAGGTTCGTACATACACAGACATACACTCACTTCTCCATGGGAAGTTACTATCGTGGCAGTAGCCATCATCATTTCATCGCCAACAGAGCGACTTGCTTGTCTGTTCATCAAAAGAAAAGCAGCATTTTTAGTGAAAGTGCACATCTGAAAAGAAACTCACCATACAAGAAAGGAAACGTTACCTAAATTTAGGTCCTAAACCAAATGCTTGGTCACTGAGTTTGACAACCCGTACTTGGGTTCTTTTTGCACTGATAGTTGAGGCACACCTGTCAATGAGAGTAAAGAGGAATCCAAATTTGAGCTCTCCACTATATTTGACCATTACGAATATTCCATTGTGGACAAAAGCAATTATTCAACCCCAGCAGTCAAGAACAAAGTCAATAAAGCTTACCTTTTTATTATTTTATTTAGTTTCAATAATATTTAATATTGATGCATTTATATAAAAAAAAATTCAGTTAAAAGGTGCAATATGTAAGAATTTTGCAGTAAATATCCAAAAACCACAAGGCCAGTGTTATATATTTTGTTCACTTGAGTACTTACAATATCCCAATTGTTTCAAACCATTTGTAAATCGTGAGAAAATTGCAATTTTAACCAAGGCTCCGGGACGTGTGAGGAGTCGCCTGTCAATTGCGTCATACCCGCTTAACCTTTGGTTTCCAGTTTTATTTTGTAGAAACCATGGAAACACCAAAGACACTTTAATATATTACATGTTTTAATAGACAAGGGAACAACGGTTTTGATTTATAGACAAAACTAATTGTTTTATAGCTCAACACGTTTATTGTTTAAATCTAATTTTCTTGATTGTTTGCGAGTACCATGCTTTACCATGCCTCAGAGAAAAACACTATTTTGTGAAGTAGCTAACATAGAATAATCCGATGCAGCTTTATTTTTACTAACAGTAATACAGCATTTTTCTCCATCATACAATACATTTTAAAATTAATTACATGCCATTTATCAACACAAGCCATCCAGCATTTAATATGATATTCTAAAGTTGATTTAGCTTACTGTAGTGTGCAACAGTGTCTCACAGCAGCCGCCGAGCGAACACAGAGTAACGTTGTAACATCATTTTTAACACACTCAAATGTATCTAATATAAAAAAAAAACTTCATGCATTAAATTTCATGCATGAAAGGCAGATTGGCGCCATCTAGTGAGGAAAAAAATAAAATCATATGTAATGTCACATTGTAACTACTAGATGTCTGTTTAGCCCCATATAAATAAATTATATATATATATATATCCTGGTTGCTTAAGTATTCCCAGACATTACTACTAATTTTAATAGGTTTCGGTTATACATTTACACCTGATCAAAGATTACTTTACTGAGGCTGATTTGTAGAATGTACCCCAAAAAAACTGCTCTGTATCTTTGTATTTTTCACATTTGCCATTCAAGACCATTTAGTGTTTTCGAATCATATCCAGTCCACAACTTTTCAACAAATTCACAAGAACGTTTTAGTAACTTTCCAATGAAGTGATACATTGTAACTCAAAAATTGTCTAAAGTAACCAAAGAGCACCAGAGAGTTTAAATGAAATTAAATCTTTACCTCAGACTTCCAGTGCTGTTACTGTTGTGCAGGGTCTTCTTTGCAGGTTTCTGTTATGAGAAAGCTCATAAGTCAATTTTAAATTAGGCATACAGAAAGAGGACAAAACAAATGGAGGGTCAGTACCTTTGTACCTTCCACTGAAGTGGTCTTGTTTTGACTCGATGACCTTTGTTGCCCTGCTGTAGCATTTAAACCTGAAAGGAATGCAAGTTAACCTAAAAAGAATGAAAGCTGAATTTAAAAACGTGACTTCATAAGTTGCCTTGCACCTTTTTTGCTTGGTTTTCGAGACAGGGGTTTCCGAATTTCTGGAGACGCATTCTAAATGAAGAAAGAAAGAATACAACCACCACTAAGACTTTGCGGTAACCTGAAGTAAACACCAGAGGGCAGCAAAATCATTTTACCGTTAGTGCCATAGTGACCTCGCCCACAGACGTGTCATCATCTGAAAAACATGATCGATTATAAAGACAAATAACATTAATATTCATAATAATGTCCAGACAGGACAGGCTCTGTAATTGTCGTACCATTCATTAGGTCTTTTATCAGCGTGGTGTGAAGCGATTGCGGCATTTTCATCAGCTCTATTTTGAAAACTCGGTCCACAGTTGCCAGTAATTTGTTCAGATTGGTCTCCATTTCATTTATCCGGTCCTGAGCTATTTCGGTGCAAGCCAAAGAATGGGTACATTAATACATATACAGGAAAGAGTATATATTGGCTTTAATATATGACTGACCTTCCTTCTCAAACTGTTGTATGAACAGATCCTTTCTCTTGGTGAGTCTAATTTTCTGGTCATAATCAGGCTGACCTTCAGAATCCTGACTGACTTTTCTAGTTCTTCGGGGAGGCATGCTAATAATAACACAAGGATTGATTATCAGATCTTTTTATGAACAACACACACCTCGGAGCAGGTGCTCACCAATTACCTTCTTCTGTTTTAATAACGATTGGCAAACAAATTTATAAGATACCCTCCCGCCACCTACTGGACTGGATGCGCCTAGATCAGATTTTCCCAAATTGCTATTTGCGATTTAGTATTTGTGCACTTTAAATAAATAAACAATTTATTAATGATAATAATAATAATAAACATTTTTTTCTTTAGGCCTATTTTGAAATATTAAATTAATTTAAAATTAATTAAATTCAACTCAGGGGGTAATTAAAGTAAATATTTTAGATCAAACGGGTCCGACTCTGACAGAAACGTTTGGGAATATTTATGAGATGAAACGTCGAAATTATGACATTATGTCATAAATATGAGATGAAAAGTCGAAATTATGACTTATGTAGACATAGAACGTCTTAATTTCGATTCTAATAATTATTAATGATCTTACAGACTTACAACCCACAACAAAAGTGGATAAAATAAAGAAAAAATAAAAGAAAATTAGATTAAAAAATAAAGGATTCAGGTTGACGTCAGATAATTTTGTAATTCACATAAGTGAAATGTTTTTGATTCCCAGTAAACTCGTGCTACGAAGTTTAACAGAATAAACTTTTTATTTATTTATTTATTTTAATTTTATTATTAACAGAATAAACTTAAAAGGTTAAGAAGCCTTTAGTTGACGATACGCGACGTCATATGTGTGCGACAGGTTTGGTTGTCTAATAATATGGCAGCCTTCTGTCACGCTTGTGTAGCATGGGTAAAATACTGGATGATGTTGTGGATAGCGGCGGAATAAAAGTGATTATTCAAAATGAAAGCGACAAAACAATACCACGGTGTCCACATGGTACGAGATAAACTTAATAATATTGCTGCAATGTTAGTTTTGTAATTCTAAAATATTATATGAACTAATGTATAATAACTGACATGTGCTTTTCTCAGGACCAGCTCTGTTGTTCGAGAAAACTGGCAAAGGAGAGGAGAAAAGAAGGAGATTTTACGCGTGTTCTGCTTGTCGAGATAGAAAAGACTGCAACTTCTTTCAGTGGGAAGACGAGAAGGTTAGTTTTAAGCTAACCCAGTATTTCTCAAATGTACCAATTTTATGTAACACGTTTGCTTGTGCCTGTCAAAGCAGATTTCCAGAGTTGGTTTTTTTTTTCATGAAATGCTGAAAATTACAAACAATATATTAAGATTAAACACTGTAAAGCCTGACATATTTTTTTTTTCAATGTATTAGTCTATTGAACATTTAGACAAAATCGTTAAAAAAGTCTTATTAATATTTCATACGTCAGGCTTTTATGGCAGACGTAGTATGACATAGTGAGAATATGGAGCTACTTTTGTAGAAAAAAACACCCCAATTCTATTCAGACGCTCAAACTGAGCAAAAATATGGAGTTGTTATTATTTATAAGGCCAAAAATAAGATGGAATTCAGACAGCTTGTAATGAAGAGATTTTTGTAACAGTATAACAGGCTACTTGCATAAACGCATGCAATATCAGTTGTCACTATATTTCTCTCAGTAATATGTTGTAGTAAGATGTTATTTAAATGCTTAATTTTATGAACAGAGCACTGTCGTTTTAATTAAGGGTACAAAAATATAATACAGTACAATGATGATAGAGTGTAAATGTTGAAGTTATTCTTACATTTACTTTATTAAAGTCATTAAAGATTCCAAACCAAAAAGACACTGAAGGTGGACCTTTGAACATTTTTATAATTATACTAAAAGGCCTTTTACTGGCTCAAAAGTATGAAATATCAGTCAGGCGACAGAAGGCATGTAGTAGATTGTGTACAACAGGTGTTTTTTTCATTCACTTGATTAAAATCATTCATGCTCCAGATATCAGAGGCAAGGATGCTTGCCAGAGAGGAGCAGAACCGCTCCAAGATGCCTCTTTTCACTCATCAGGAATACTGCTCTAGGTAAATGACTCTTATTTTAACATTTAAGCCATGCTATACTCATCAAATGAGATATTGACATGTCTGTTTATGGTAAAGGAAATGACTCTAAATATTAAAGACTGGTATGCTGGAACAAAGACCTGTCTATATCCACTTCAGTTAACTGACAGTAAAATATCAAAAGTACCTAAGATACGATGACCTGCCAAAATATTTAATATGTGCACATGTTTGTTTTTTTCACAGATTTAGAGAATTTGTCTCTCTGCCACTGGAGCAAAGAAGGTTCTGTGTAGACTGTCAGATGTTGATCTTACCTGGGGAATGGGCAAATCATGCAAAACACAAGGCTCTTTCTGAGGACATCACAGTGCAGCGGTTAAAAAGGCCCAGTCTACTTCTGTGTCCTCTGGTCAACAAGAAGAGTAATGCACAATATCTGTTTGCAGACCGAAGCTGTCATTTCCTATTGGATATGTTCCTGGTGTTAGGCTTCCAGAAAATTCTCTGCGTAGGGACACCACGGTAGGTGTGAGCTGTTACTCCTGTGGTTGGAAAACTAGTCATGGGTATCATAAGTGCAAATAGCCAAACTTGTTGGGAAAGGCTATTTGCTTAGAAATATCATTACACTTATGCTAACACTTAAGCATGTGTCACTATTTGCAATGGTCACACTTTATATTAGGTGTCTTTAACTACTATGTACTTACATAAAAATGTTATGCACGGTGTACTTTGGTGGGATACGGGTATGGTTAGGGACAGGTTTGGTGTTATGGTGTAAGGGAAGGGTCAGCAGTGTAATTATCGATATTACAGAAGTAATTACATGCAGGTATTTTCTAAATATAAGTACAATGTAAAAAACATGCAAGCACACAATAATTGCAGTGTATCAAATGTTTAATTTAAATGTTAGTACATAGTATTTAAAGATACTTAATATAAAGAGGGGTCTGTACACATAAAGGGTTAGTTCACCCCAAAATGAAAATTCTGTTAGAAAAGACTTTCGTTCATCTTCGGAACACAAATGAAGATCTTTTTGATGAAATCTGAGAGATGTCTGTTCCTCCATAGACTACCACTTTGACGCTTCAAATAGTTCATAAAGAGATCATAAAACTAATCCATATGAATGGAGCGGTTTAGTCCAAATTTTCTGAAGAGACTCGATCGCTTTTTATGATGAACAGGTTTAATTTAGGCTTTTACTCGCAGGTAGACATGGCAGAAGCTCAACCAAACCTGAATGACACACAAACCTCTTCTGGAGGCTCAAAAGTGCTGCGTAACACACGAGAATGAACCTCATTGGTTACGCAGCACTTTTGAGCTTCCAGAAGAGGTTTGTGTGTCATTCAAGTTCGGTTGAGCTTCTGCTTATGTTCGCTGATAAATGTCTACATGTGAGTAGAAAAGCCCAAATTAAATCTTTTCATCATATAAAGTGATCGTGTCTCTTTAGAAAATTTAGACTACACTGCTCGATTCATATTGAATTCTTATTGAAGCGTCAAAGTGTCGGTTGTAAAGGCAGTCAATTGAGGGATAGACATCTCTTATTTCATCAAAAAGATCTTCATTTGTGTTCCGAAGATGAACGAAAGTCTTACAGGTTTAGAATGACATGAGGGTGAGTAAATTATGAATTTTCATTTTGGGATGAACTAACCCTTTAATGTAAGTATCTATGTTTTCTTACACTTAGAAAATACGACATCTAAAAAAACTTAAAGTGTGTCCAGATGTTTTCCCGCCAGTAAAACTGTTGAAATTTCAAATGCAATGTAAAGCATAGTCAAAAAGTCAAACATTCGAAAGCACATCTCCACATTTTAGCTTTGCAATTGAATTATACTCTCTTATAAATTCACAGATTACATGAGGTGATAAAGTTACGGAATATGGAGGGCAAGTGTCCAGCCATGAAGAGTTTATTGCTGGATATTGATTACAGGTAAACATAATACAACATAATTATTTGCAAATGCAAGGTTAAATAGCCACACAGACATAGAATTGAGGGGGTGTTCCACTCCTTTTGATTGTTTTTATTTAAAAAAAATATTTAACTGTACTCTGCTTTTACTATATTTTTACCATGTTTAAAGTAGTATGCTGTGCTATTAAGATGACTTTGCTTTTTTGGTATGCTTGCACTATTAACTGAATCTCAGAAAGGTGGTCCTATATCTAAGAAGTATAATATACATTACTGTTCAAAAGTTTGGAGTCTGTAAGATTTGATGTGATTTTTATTTATATTTAGGAAATTAAAACTTTTATTCAGCACAGACACATAAAATTTATCGTGTCAGTAAAGACATTTCTTGTACAAAAGATTTTTATTTCAAATAAATGCTGTTCTTTTGAACTTTCTGTTCATCAGAGAATCATGGAAATAACGCATCACATTTTCCCAAAAAAATTAAGCACCACAATTTTTTCAACATTGATAAGATATAAGAAATAAGAATGAATAAGAAATGTTTCTAAAGATCAAATCAGCATATTAGAATTATTTATGAAGAATGACTGCTGAAAATTCAGCTTTGCCATCACAGAAATAAATTACATTTGATTTTACAGTTCAAACAGTGATTTTTAAATTGTAACAATAATACATTATTACTTTTATTATTTTTACAGTAATTTTTGATCAAATAAATTCAGCCTTAAGAGCATAAGCATTAGAAACCACTTTCAAAAACATTAACAAAAATCTTACTGACCTAAACGGTAGTGTATTCAAACAATATTAAAGACCGAGGTCGCATATTTCCATATGATGATGGCCTGTGTGTTTGTCTTTGGGTGAGAAGAAGCGGAAAGCTGGGTAGAGAGGCTCAGTAAACTGATGATGTGCTCTGTCAAACACGGCCGTCTGCACTGCTGAAAACTCCTGCAGCAATCTCATAGTCTCAGCATCATAGAACACCACACGACCCTTCTGATATTTCACAAACACTCCCACCCTGTTCGGTGCAGCCCGTGCTGCTGTGACGGGTAGTGCCACGTGCCGATCATTGTGCCAGGCCATGAGATGCCCATCCTGAAATTCAAGACTCCACGAGCACCTGTTCCGTCCAAGTTTGGCTGCTTTATCTCGTCCTCTCCTCTGTAGGCTCCCGTAAGCCACACCCACAGCCCATGATGGGCAGCAGTGCACATCCACCTCCCAGTAGTGCTGCCCAGATTTAAAAGCAATGGAGCCCAAGGCAGAGTATAACTGATCAAACCTTAGAGGGTCATTGGGAATGCAGTGTTCCTCTGCAAAAAGGGACATGCCCCGTCCCTCTGAGGTCAACTTGATTTGTTTGTGACAGGTCAGTTTATCAATCGCCACATTTGAGGAGTCTATCAAGATGAAATGCATGAATATTCATAAATAGCTGATTAACATGGTCCTATTTTGTATTCTAAACATTTCTTGTTATATATTAGCTAATTCTTGCATTAATACTAGATAATATATTACATAGTATATATAAAGAAGTCTAAAAGTTTAAGCAGAAATATAAATTATAAATATTTTTGCATTTTAAAATATTGTATGCTCTATATACAGTACTGTTCAACAGTTTGAGGTCGATATGATTTTTTTTTCTATGTTCACCAAGGCTGCATTTATTTGATTAAATTTAAATATTTATTTAAATTGAATATTATTACAATTTATAATAACTGTTCTCTATTTTAATACATTTTAAAATGTAATTTATTCCTGTGATGACAAAGCTAAATTGTTGTGCTGTGTAATATTTTTGTGGAAGCCGTGACTCTTTTTTTCAGGATTCTTTGATGAATATTTATTTATTTATTTCTAATAATTTCTTGCGTAACAATATAAGTAAGCAATAAGGTACGAGAGGTTGTGCTGTATCGTGAATAAGTCGCTGCCATGATTTATTCACAATACAGCACTAGCCTCGAGTACCTAATTGGTTACCACACAATACAAATATTAAAGGCAAAAAATATGTATCAATGCAAATTTCATGAAGTAAAATCACTAAAAGCCTTCCTTCCCCCGGAAAAAATAGTCCCTGACCGTGAAAAGCAACAGAAGTTACATTACGCCATTAGATGGCGGCAAAAACTGTCTTTATGAGTGATTCACTCAGTCACAAAGGCTTTTATATTGAAAAGACTGAATTGTAGTGAACACGGAACAAGACGCAACTGATAAATGCTTTGACTAGTGCTGTCAGTCACGGGAAAACCCCTTAACTGTTAAAAGGACAAGATATTGCAGCGGACATTTAAACTTTTTTTTATGAACATAGGACTGACCTGAAGGAAAATGCTAAATCTGAATAAACTCGCTAAATTGAGAACAAACAGTTTATGTTGCTAAGAGTGGTTGCTAAGGGTGTTGTATAGTGATACACAGAACTGTTGGGTGAAGCAGTCATAGCTGTGTTTTATCGTGAATAAAACACAGCTATTGACCAATCAGAATCAAGGACTGGAACTAACTGCTTTATAAAAGTTTTAAAGGTCAGTTTTGTTCAAGTTTATTCATCCATGCTTAATAAAAGTATTATTTTTTTTAATAAAAAAACTTGTTGACCTCAAACTTTTGAATGGTAGTATATATGTAAAAAGGTTATATATATTTTGCATAAACTTTTATTCAAATATATATTATATATTTAAAAATTAAATATCTAAAATATGTTTTCCATGAACTTGATTTAGACTGATCAAACTTTTTTTGTACAACAAAATGATGGGTTTTATGGATTGAGAGTGTTTTTTACCCAGCAGCAGGCTCTTTCGTTGTAGCTGGGCTTTCAGACTTTTTGAGATGTTCCTAAGAACCTTCATGAGCTTCTGGATCTTCTCCTCGTTCATTTTTATCTGTTCTTCAGCTGGGTCCAGTTTCTTATGACAGCTAGTCAATCTAGCCAAAGATGCATTTGAATTATATAGTTAATTGCATTCATAGTAGAAGTTGCATTACATATATTGTAATGTACAGCATGTTTGCTATTGAAAAGAACATGGAAGACATTTTGTTTTGACGTATAATTTGGTTATCAATATGTAATTATATTAAGGACCTGTCACAAAATCTGCTATTTATATAATGAAAAAAGATGGCCTTACGTAAAATCCTCAGGAAATGACTGAAAGCAGAGAACATGCAGAAGACAATATATGTGATCCCTGTGTTTTGTCAAGATTATTACAACAACATAAAATTCATGTTTGGTCTTTGACTGTTACCTCCTTCATGGACTCTGTGGGGCTCTGTTGAGCTGACTGCATAGTGCTGATGTGTTTCTGCAGCAGACCAAGGTGTTGATTCCAGTCTTGAAGTATTCGGTTTAGTTTACTGTTGGTCTCCCGGCGGTCTTGCTCTATCATGTCTAGAACAGCCTTCTCATCCTCCTGCAGAGCCATATGTAGCTCCTCATAACACTCCTGTACTTGCTGCTTCATCGCCTCTGAACTTGTCTTCAGCAGAGATGTAGGATTCATCAGTTATTTAACATTTATGGTAGTTGAGGCTTTATCACATTCAGGTAGACATTCAGTCTGCTTTCCTCATATTATTTTGAATAATTTGAAGAGATAAAAAATAAAATTGTTTCCCTGCCTCTGAAACAACTTCCTTATTTGGGTAGTGTCACCACCAAACCATCTCCTTCAACCACCAGTCATATATAGACCAGTTTTCATGATCAAATCAACTTAAAATTTATTTTCACTTACATTTAGGTTGGCTTGCCGCTTTTTAATAGATTCCAGATGCGACTCTGTTCTTTTCTTCTCCTTCTTCAAGTCCTCCAACCAGACTGGCAGCTGTTTTTTACAATATTTTTTTATTACTGTACAAAATTGTTTTGTTTTTTTAATTTGAAATGAATGTTTATTCAGCAGAGAAGCATTAAATCGATTAAAAGTGACAGTAATCATCTTACAAAAGATTTCATCTCAAAAAATGCTGTTCGGCAGCGCACCGACATATAGCACTGTTGCGCTTAAGGCGACCCGAGTTTGAGTCCCGACTCATCGACCTTTCCCAATCCTGTCCCCCCCTCTCTCCAACTTAGCTTATACTGTCCTATCATAATAAAGGCAAAAACACCGAAAAAATTAAAAATGCTGTTCTTTTAAACATTCTATTCATCAAAGAATCCGGAAGAAAAATGTATCACGGTTTCCACAAAAATATTAAGCAGTGTAACTTTTATCAACACTGATAACAATAAGAAATGTTTCTTAAGCACCAAATCAGCATATTATAATGATTTATGAAAGATCATGTGACTCTAAATTCACAGGAATAAATGACATTTTAAAATATATTCAAATAGAAAACAGTTATTTTAAATTGTAATACCGACCCAAAACTTTCATATATATAATTATATATAACTATATATAAGTGGGTCTTCATTTTTGCAGCCCATGAGCATGTTTTCAGCCTTCAACTAAGCTCCTATATTTCTAGCATGACTACATTCTTATGTTGTCTTTGTAGGTTGTCATTATGTGGTCTCATATAGGTTTCCCTACTTCACAATCAGCTAATTAATTTTATTTGGCAGGTTAGGGAATCTATCATTACCTGCTCTGAGGGTTTTGGAGAGATGGCTCCAGTTCTCCTGATCAGTTTTGGAGAGCGTGGGAAGGGCTGGATGACTTGTGGCCCTGAACGAGCCTCTGTAGCCAGACAGAAGGAACTGGTTTCTTCTGATAAAGGCCTGAAGTCTTCCTCTGCCATCTCTCCAATCTCTCTAAGGATAATTTGAGTCGACATAAACATCACATTCACATCAGTAGTTTTTTTTAATTATCATAATTTTGTCAATATGTACAGTTGTAGTACATAAAGGCAAGGCAATTTATTTGTAAAGCACCATTAAAAACAACAGTTAGTTGACCAACGTGCTGTACACCTTTTAAACACGTACAAACATACATTACACGCCAATACAGCACAGAGACATCTGACCACGCAATGTTAAATACAAAATATACATAATATACATATACAAAATATCACTAAATAAAAAAGCCAGGGGAAAAAGATGAGTTTTCAAAAGGGATTTGAAAGACCCCAGTGTGGAAGCTGTTATAAAGCATGAAATGCAAATACAAAACATTCTAAATTAGCTGATTTTCTAGGAAGATATGCAGACTAGTTCCTTCTTCTTGCTAATGTGCCAACAAAACAAAAAAAATAGCCTTACTAGAAAATAACCGGATGCCAAAATATACATTTATATCTGCATAGCCTAAAGCAAAAAAAAAAAAGAAAATTCAAAGCATATTCAGCTTTTGAGCAGCCTGCACATACAGTATATGTATTGACATTGGCCCATTATCAAGTTCTTAAAGTGCTTTAAAAAGTTTTATCTTTATGAAGATGTAAATTAGTTGTGCTCTTAGTACTGCATGGCACTGAAATAATAATATGCAATAAAACAACTTACCTAAGAAAGTGATATGAGAATTAGTGAATATGTTTGATTGTCGCCGTCCTCCTGCAAGCATTTCTATGTTCATCTGTGGAATGTGTTGAAAAAGTTGTACAGCCCCTTTTAACAAGCCAAAGCCTGCTGCATATGCGTATTTGTGTGCACACACTTTCAGTGTTAACTGACAGGATTTTGTCTGCTCAGTTCCAGACTTGTTGACCTGCAGGGTGGTTTGGAAATAACAGCAGATTGTGGGTTTTAATTAGCTGTGATGAAATTCATGTTGAAACTTGTATTTATTTAGTGCATTGCATGCATTTTGCAGCCATCAACCTCTTTCTTTTTCTGCCCTCTTAGGTACTGCCAGTTTTTTGGACAGAATGAGTTCTGCCACTATAATATGTTCAATCATCACTTCTTTGACGAGGAGGTAAATAATAAACCTCCTTTGACGTCAAATGTGGTCCCTCTTGTACATTCTGAAAAATCATGATACGCTTTTGTGCAGGAAGCGGTCACGTTTTTTCAAGGCTTTCTGCGTGAGGAGGGAGGAGCCAAGGTAGTCATGGTAACAGACCCCCCATTTGGAGGCCTAGTGAAGCCACTAGCCAACAGTTTCTCTCAGATGTCGATGACCTGGAAAAAGCAGAATAAAGGTGTAAGCTTTTGTAACAACTTGTGCATGTTTTACTCTCAAACATGATGCTTTATTAAATGTATGTTTTACTCACTTTTACAAGTTTACTCAAAAGACAATTCTGTCATTTTTATTTTTTTTTTTTACTCGCCCTCAACCTTTATTTCTTCAATGGAAGATAAACATAGAATTATGCTGGTTTGTCTTTTTCCTCACACACTATCTTATGGCTTCAGAAACCATTTTATATTCCAAGGACTAAATAAAATCATACAGGTTTGTAATGGCATGAGGGTGAATAAAAGTTGACACAGAGACATCATAATGTTATCATTCTTACCTGTTGTTGTTGAAATCATCTTTAGTGAGCGATGCAGCTGAGATGCCAATGATCTGGATCTTCCCATACTTCTTTGAGTCCCGTATCCTTGAGAGTTTTCCCTCCTTCTCCATGCTGGATTACCAGGTATTATAGGAATATCATGTTAAACAAATGTTAATTAATATAATAAAACATTTACAGGGTATAGTATTCAAGTGTTGATCTTCATTCTCAGGTCGATTATGATAACCACCCTCTATATAAACATGGAAAGAAGGGCCGTAAGCAGTCACCTGTTCGACTTTTCACCAATCTGAGCCCTAAAGATATAATTTTACCAGTGAATGAAGGTTACAGGTGCGTATACAACACAAGTCGTCTTCATAATGAATTCAGGGTTTGTTTGGTCCCAGAAGAGATACAAAAAATTGTAAAATAAAATGCATTTTTAGTACAGGAACTAAACTTCGGAAAAAGTTTTTTTTAAGAGATATAACCATTGCATTTTTTTTTTTCCCCCTTTTGCGTTCAGGTCCATCTTGACCAGCTATCAACTGAGGCTTTACGTTATGCCACTTATATATATATATATATAATATAGTAATGAACATATTTATTTAAAATTACTTTTTGTAAAATAAATGTATCCACTTACCCATATCATGTACACTTTTGAGACTGAATTTTGTTGATAAATATGAAAATGCATGCACGTCTATTGATAAACCACTGCAGCATGAAAAATTTATCTTTTTCATCTGAAGTTAAAGTTCATGAAAAAAATTATTTAAAATAATTAAAATAAATATATAACAACATTCCAGTGTAATATTGGATTGTTAAAAAATGAATATGTAATTTTCATAAATTTTGACTGTTTTTGGGCAATCTTGGCTTATAGGTTCAATAGAATACTGGTAATTCTATTATATGTTCTTTCATATAATTATATATTCGGTAACACTTTACAATAAAGTTTGATTTGTTCATTAGTTAATGTATTAACTAACATGAACTAACAATGAGCAATTACATTTTTTTATCTTTTTAATGTTAATAAAAATCCAGCTGTTCATTGTTTGTTCATGTTAGTTCACAGTGCATTAATTAATGTTAATACAATATTTGATTTTAATAATGTTTTAGTAAATGTTGAAATTAACATTAGGATTAATAAATGCTGTAGAAGTATTATTATTTCTTAGTTCATTGTTAACTAAAGAAACCTTATTGTTAAGTGTTACCAAATATTCAAATAAAGTTTTTTTTTTAGGAATATAGAAAATAAATTCCATAGTTCTTGTAAAATGAGTAAATCTAGTAGATCTAAGTAAAGCTTTTTCTTTTTATGAATAAAAATAGGGTAAATGTTACATTGAAAACTGAGAAGTTATTGATTAGGTACAATGTTGTTTTAGTTAAAAAATATGAAGTTATAACTGTTGTATAAGCTTACGTTCCACGGTGTCCAAACAGATCTGGGAATGCAAAAATTTAATGCAGATTTTGAATGCATTATGAGGGTTAAACATACTTACTAAAAAAAACAACAACAAGTGAATAATTATGTAATTTGCTTTAAATGCTGAATTGCATTGATTGAGGTGGCTTAAATTCTACCATTAATATTTTTCAATTCTTCTCAGATTTTGCAGTGTTTGTGAGAGGTATGTGTCTGCAGGAAACAAACACTGCCCTAAGTGTGACACTTGTCCATCAAAGGTAAATGCCAATGTATAATTCAGTATATGGAATAGGAGTAATTTATTGACATTTCCCTATTTATCTCACAGGATGGGCGAGAATGGAGGCACTGCGATCAATGTGGGCGGTGTGTGAAGCCTTGTAAGCAAATTTGAATTAATTTGACTGATGTCTCCTAAGGTTTATTTCTTGCTCTCTCATTGCATCTTTTCTGCTTTCTTTCTCTCTCCAGCTTGGCGCCATTGTTCTTCATGTGCTCACTGCGCTCTCCCTGATCACCCTTGTGGTCAGAGCCAAACTGGCTGTTTCAACTGTGGCAGCCATAAACACAAACTTAGAGCCTGCCCTAAGAAACACAATAAACAGTGAGTATAAACCAAGATTATTATAGTTAACTAAAACTATTAAATTAGTTTATTTTAAATTAAATAAACATGACATTGTTACTTGAAATAATAAAATAAAATATTTGTCAAGTTTAACTTAACTACTAAAATAACTACATCTGAAATAAAAATTATAAATATTAAGGGAAGGGAAAAAACTGAAATGATAAAAATAGTAATTCAATCATACTAAAATAACACCAGTATATAAACACAATGATTACCCCTAAAAATACAATAAGGCCTGGTTTTACAGACAGGGCTTGGAATAAAGGAATACTCCACTTTTTTTTTTAAATAGGCTCATTTTTCCAACTCCCCTAGAGATAAACAGTTGAGTTTTTTTACCATTTTCAAATCCATTCAGCCGATCTCCGGGTCTGACGGTACCACTTTTAGCATAGCTTAGCATAGTTCATTGAATCTGATTAGACAGTTAGCATCTCGCTTAAAAATGACCAAAGAGTTTTGATATTTTTCCTATTTAAAACATGACCCTTCTGTAGTTACATCGTGTACTAAGACCGACGGAAAATGAAAAGTTGTGATTTTCTAGGCCGATATGGCTAGGAACTATACTCTCATTCAATGTGAGCGTGATGATCAAGGAACTTTGCTGCCGTGCCATGGGTGCAGCAGGCACAATGATATTACTGCTTGCACAGGGAGCATGCCTTGCAACCATGGAGACATTTGTGAGAGATGCTGTGTAATCTCATTGTGCCTGCTGCACCCATGGTACGGCAGCAAAGTTCCTTGATTATTACGCCAGAATGAGAGTATAGTTCCTAGCCATATCGGCCTAGAAAATCGCAACTTTTCATTTTCTGTCGGTCTTAGTACACGATGTAACTACAGAAGAGTCAAGTTTTAATTAGGAAAAATATCAAAACTCTTTGGTCATTTTTGAGCGAGATGCTAACGGTCTAATCAGATTCAATGAACTACGCTAAACTATGCTGGATTTGAAAATGGTTAAACTCAACTGTTTAACTCTAGGGGAGTTGGGAAATGAGCCTATTTTCAAAAAAAGTGGAGTGTTCCTTTAAGCCAGGATTTGACCTTAGTTCAATTAATACATTTAAGTAGCTTTTATAAACGTGCCTTAGAAAAACATATTACTGGTGTGGATCTTGAGACAAAACATATTTTAAGATTTGTCATTGCAAGTTGCTTTTAGTTAAAATAGCTCATTCATTTTAGTCTGGGACTAGGCTTAAGCCTTGTCTGTGAAACAAGGGGGAAATGTTTTAAAACTCTCTTAAATTATGTTTTATAATTTAAAATAATGAACCCTCAAATATATATACAGAATATCTGCCCTAATACTACCAATGGCTTATAAACATTATTAATGTTCTCCAGACACTCAGATAATCAGTCACAGTGCTGTATTGATGATGATGATACTGTAGTAACATGTTTGTACATGAACAACTAGACTGTTAATATGATGATTTTCACACTAATACAAACTGGTTCTTCAAGTCTTTTAATATATTTATACGATTCTCTTCCACATGTTCTGCCAACAGAATGCCTGTGCAAGGTGGTCGTGGAGCTCCAGGCCTGTCAAAACACATTACAGGCAAATCCACAGCTAAGAACAAGAGGAAAAGAAAAGTTACATGATCTCACACAGTGCATTATGGAAACAATGGTTTTGAGGCTGCTGAGAATTGCATCACAAACACAAAGTGAGATCACAAAGTGTGAAAAGATGAACTGGTGTTAAAGCTACATGTATACAGTAAGGTTGTTGTGCATCTACAGCCACAGCTGTCTTTTTATTTCTTTCACAGTTGCTGTTTTATTTTCATGCATCTTGTCCTTGTCATAAGCTTATCCTACACTAGAATGTTCCCAGTACAATTAACACATTGTGAATAAACCTCATCAACAGTCTGGAGTAATGGTTCAAAGAAGCGTGGTTCAAAGAAGCGTTGTTCTAGCTTATGTGGCTCAAACAATGACGATCTGTGGATAAAACCTTTGAATATAATTACTGTATTATTGGAATGGATGTCATTCCTGTATCTTTCATAAGGAAATACTGATTTCTTGTTATTATTTTAATGCATTTAAAGATACAATGTTTTTAAAAACATTAAAGGAACAACTTGTTGCCCATTTTCAAGAAATATCCATATTGTGCTTTAACACCCACAAAACAAAGCATTTGGTGTGAATTTAAAATGAAGTAGTCTTGTATTTGCGAATCAACAGTGATTTTTGTTCATCTTCAGGATGCACCCAAAGCCAAGTAATGAATCTAGTGTACGTTTCAAGCTTAGTGTTTTTAAAAAAAACTTCAACATCGGCTTCAAGCCTCTCCTTCAAGTGTCAATTTACAAAAATTAGCTTTCACATTTGTTAATGTTTTACAACGCAGAGAATTCAAGTTAATAAGGATTATTAAAACCAAAACAATCATAATCCAATGTTAAACAACCACATAGCCCTTACAGTCTGCTGTGCTTCATAACCGGTGGAGCTGTCAAACATGTTTAATACTGCGATTCACATGGGCCTCCATTCTGCCACTGTCTGTCTTAAATGGTGACAAGATCCATGTCATGCTGCTCCAATAGTAGTTAAATTCACATTTAAGGTAACTATGGAAAGTGTAGTTTAATATATAGAGGATATAAAGTAAAAATATTTAATGGAAGACGATCTACTTAAGGATTCATGTGCTTGAAAAGCTCCGCATTTTTTACAACTGTCTATAAAATACCATTCATGGGTATATTAGTGGCTGTTTTCCATCTTTAAGCCATGCCCACTACTCTGAGCTGTCTTTTAGCTTGAAGGCACCTGTCAATCATGACATCGTTCTTCTATCCTTCCATGGCGTATGGAGAAGGCGATGAGTCGTCTGTACATAGCACTGAGGAGAACGATTGCAGCTAGTACTATGACGCATATGACACTAAAGGCCCATCGGGGTCCTAGGATGGTGTAAACGTGAGAGACGAACACAGGCCCGAGGGTCCGTGCACCACTTCCAGACGCTGTCAGCCAGCCCATGTAAACCCCCTGAGTTCACACACAAATAGGGAAGAGAATAAATAGCATGAACTTTAATTTATCATCATGTTACTTAGTTTGAGATTCGATATTTTAAAAAGAGAATGTGGTCTACCTGCGGTTTGGGGCCCAGTATCTTTGAGTATAAAGTGTAGGACATTACGTTGCAGGTCGGATAACCCACTCCGATCAGGATGTCAGAGGTGATGTACTGTGCGAGATGAATTACAGGGGTATACAAGCACCAGGACTGTTCGGACGGACATCCGGTGGGCTCCAGAGAACCGTTCAAGCCTGGGGTGGGTGCCAATCTTATTGTTGGCATAGTGTTATTCTGAATGTCTGTTTATGGGATAATATTTGTTTAATATACACAAATTTAAGTTGTAATATGCACTACTGTTCAAAAGTTTGAGGTCTGTAAGTTTTTTTTATGTTTTTGAAAGAATACATGATACATTTGATACACAATTTTTTTTTATCAATTGAATGTCTTTCATTCAAAAAAAAAAAAAAAAATGCACTGACTCCAAGCTTTTTGAATAGTATATTGGTATTTAAAGTTGCAGTCTGTAAGTCTGTGCCTCTGTCGCCATCTCTGTTTGAAACCTGCAATTGCAGTTATTTGCAAAATGATCATCTTTACGTGGGTTGTGCATCAGCACGGCTCCTCAACGCGGATGAATCTAATGTTTGCTGTCAGTCACTTATGACCAAAATAAGAATTTTCTCCAGAAAATCTCATCTGAACAATTTCCGGTGAACATCTGAACGCGCTGCCAGTGGTGATTCAATCTAACGATCACTTAGCTCGGATCACGTCAAACCGTGCATATTATTATTGTTATACTTTGTTCTCAAATTGTTAATGTTAACAACAACAGCATTGCGTGACTATGTGTATTTAGTGTGTATTTAGTGTGTATTAGCGTCACTTGTATATTTCAATTTCTGTAGCCACTCCACAGTCTGAAGACTTTTGCTTTTGACTACGGGTGAATATCCAGTTGTCACTGAAGATTGTTATTTGGACCTTTCTGGATTACAATCCGCCATCAAAATGATAAGTTTAATTATTCCAGCTGCTGTGAGAAAAGGCTATAAATGATCCGCCTCACATGCGATATAGCCTACTAGCTGGGACTCGTTCTTTATGTAAACAGACCATAGACTGTAAAAAAAGATGGACGACGCACCTTCACTCTCTTCCATTGTAGTAAGTGAAGCGGCCAGTGTGCCAATATGGCACTGACATCTTTAGTTTCGAGTCTGCTCACAGTGAACTTGGAGCCGGAGTCTGCGCAGTAGTGGAGCCATGATATCAAGCTCCCACCCACACTCCCGCAAAATCGTTTAATACTGCAGAACAACACATGTCGGTGTGAAAAACAGTTCTGGAAATGTAGAAATTAAAGTTAAAGCTCCAATCTCCACCCGAAGATCCAGAGAAAAATCTGTTGGTGCTTCAGTGACGACTTCGCTCAGAGAAGCTCTAATCTCAGCTGTCAATCATGACGTCAGAACCCGCATTTTTATAGCATAAAATAACTAACTTAAAACAAACTTATTTAAAGAACAAACACTTAAACTAACATCAGCGTGATAAAAACTGCCTAAAATTACAGAAACCATCTTTGGAAGAAAAAATATTTGTGTAATTTGACTGTTTAGTTTGTCTCACGTTGATTTCATTACATGTGGAGGGCGGGTTTATGACCTATACTGCATCCAGCCACCTGGGGGCGATCGAGACGCTTTGGCTTCACTTTTCAGAACTCGCGTGGCACTCTTGAAACAGACGTGACGTAATGACGGCTGCATGCTCAAATTTCCCGCGGAAACCCACCAGTACCACTCTATTATTAGAAAACATTATTACAAGCTTCCCGTTGTGAATCGGGCTAAGGTAAGGAGATAGTTTTGAACACAGGCTGGTTATGTACTTGTTCAAAAATTGATTTTGGATCATTTTTAAAAAAAAAAAAAAAAAAGTTATGGACTGCAGCTTTAAATAATAAAAAAGATGCATTTGGAAACAAGCTTTATCGAGTTAGTCGGATACCTCACCTGCCCACTGTATTTTAGGATATTGATTTCCCCATGGCAACAAGATAAAGAACCCTGCAGTTATTAACACCAAGCCTCCAAGCAGCAGTGGCCGATCTCCTACCCTGAAAAACACACAAAAAAGGACTGATTTTATCTAAGATCAAACTAGTCAGCTTTTAAGTGCAACAAGAGGAAGTCATGTGTTGAAAACCACATGACATCCACTATACATATTTGTTGGGTACAGCAGAAAAAAAATTTCAACTGACAGTTTTCCTAAGATGTCCAATTTTAACCCCCAGTTTCACAGACAAGACTTAAGCCTTGTCCCAGATGAAAGCAACTTGCACTGACATTTTAAAATATGTCACTGCCAGTCTCAAGATGCACACCAGTTTTTTTTTTATTATTATTTTTAAGGCAGATTTATAAAAACTACTTAAATGCTCTAATTGACATAAGGCCTAATCCTAGCTTAATCTAAACCCTGTCTGTGAAACCCGGCCTAAAATATTCTGAGGTTTTATGCATAGGCATTATTTGCAGATGGGAAGTGTGGGACATGTCCCCACCACTTTTTGCCAGGGTCGATATTGTCCCTACCACTTTTTGCAAAATACAAAAGAAACATCTGTAGTTTATTAGCAATTTGTTCATTTGTGTTAAATAAGAGGCGAGCATAAACGTGCCCCTACCTGCTTTTGATATACAATCACTGATGAACATCTTTGGTTTTAATGAGGGAAAAATAAACTATACAAGGGCAGATTAGAACCCAGAACCTCTGGCACGCTTAACAAAAATTCTACCACTAGCCCGTTAGGACTAACAGATACTTAACACGGATGTATATATTTATTCACTAACATAAATACTCTCGAGACTATTGTATTATAGAAGTATGTATAATAGAAATAGTAAGAATGAAACATGAATTACATGTCAATAAATTGTGCATTTATTAGGCTATTGTACATTTCTAATATGCAATCTTCAAAGTACCCCCCCTCACACACACACACACACACACACTCCTGTCCCACCCACTTTTTAAAACAAAGTTACGCAACTGGTTTTATGGCTAGTCACAACGAGATTGTAGCTTACTGTAATTCAGTCTGTATAGTACCATTATGAGTAGTCATATGCAAAACCAACACTGGTAGACATTTGATTCTCTGATGATTGTGCAAAATACTCTGGGCCTTTGAAACAGATTTTTGCAATAGGAGAGCAGTGACCTAAACACTCTTTTGATTTGTCAAACTGAAGTAAATAAGCATGTCTGATTGTTCAAGGTTCTTCAAAACAGCTAAGACAGATGGAAAGTCTAATAACTGAAAGTCTATTAACTTTTTTACCGTTTTGAAACCACTTTTACCACCAGGAAGACAAGGATGGACTCAAAGCCAATGGCAGCCAATATGATGCCATTATACAAAACGGCATCTTTTCTTGTCCATGCAAACATGTCCATTGATAGAGGAGTAGATATACTGCAGGGAAACAAATTTACATGAATATGAGCTGATTAGACTTTAAATATAAGTCAATATCTGAGGATCTCCACTTACGTTTCAAACACAGCAAAAATGAAGAGAATAACGAAGAAAAGGATGTTAGATGTGAACACTGCACAGTGGTCAATATCACCTTCTTCCTCAGGAGCCACATTTACCCGTTCTGAGGGCAGAAAGACAAAGTATTGTATAAAATGTTTTGAATTATTATAAAACAGACTGTTCAGGGACAGCATTATATATCTTACCTTCTGGGGTGTAATTAATTGCAGGGATATGATTTCCATGGTCATCCACACAGTGCTCCCTAAATAAATTAAAACATTTTAAATTCTATGCACTGCTTTATTCAAGTCCAGTCAAATAGGATGTATGCCTTAGGTTAAATATTGGTTGAAATACTACGGACTTTTGCAAAAATCAAAAAAATTTTATATGCACAAAATTATGCTGAAAATGCCAGTATGGATGTGCATAAATTAATAATGATCTGTTTGCTGAAATGTGGCTTTCGTAGGGCAGTTTATATCACGGCCTTATGTCTGCTTTAAAGCATTCTCTGTGACGGCCGGGATATGAATAGCTGTGTGCATTGTTTTTTTTGCCAAGTTAAAAAAATAAATAAGGCTGATACAGTAAAAAATGCTCAAAATGTGGCTTTCGTTAGGGAAGTGCGTCATATTTCAAGGACTTATGTCCATTTTAACGTATTTAACTCTTTGGCATCCAAGAATCGCGCTGGGAAATGGGCTCAGTGTGCATTGTCATAATGCCACATTTAATGGTTCATGAAAAAACATTGGTACAGTAAAAATGATGAAACTTTGTATTTCGTTAGGGCAGTAGGCCATATTTATATTGTCCCATATAAAAATACTGGAACTGTAAAATGTAGGCATACTAAAATTTCGTATTTCACAAGATCAAACGGCCCTTTATTAAACCACTTTGTCGGATTTAACACATCCTTACAGGTGGCAGAGAAATGCTTATTTTCTTTATTCAGTTCTAACAGCGCTTATTGCGAGCAGAGCCATTGACATAAAGGACTTTAGATATAAAGGAAGGCACGTGTTTAAAAAAATTAAAACAAATAATTAGCTGGATTCATCCTAGACGATCTGATCTAAGAAAGCCAGATTTTGAGCAAATACAGCTGTATTAGTTCATGTGCATCCACTCTCATTTTCTCTTTAATTTTCATGATCTTTATTAGTTCATGACATGTGCATCCATACTCTGGCTTTCTTCATAGGCAGTGACGCACAAATGAAATAGGTTATAGTATACACAAAACAGAAATTGTAACGCGTGCGCACGCGAAACTCTGCCAATTTTTTATTTTTGCAAAGGTCCCTTTAGGGGCTCCGTAAAATACAGAAACACTGAAGAGAATATACACAGACCTCAAATAAAATATACAATGCACATGTATTTAAGACTCAGGTTAAATCATTACCTCAAGACTAATATAACCAGCAGAATGTTAATGACCCCGAAGCAGGCTGCCAACAGTGCTGGAGCAGTGTACATATTAACCTGAAGCTGGATAAAATTCACCTTGATGCCAATCTCTCCAATGAATGAAAAAACAGCCTGCAGTGCTGGAAAATAAAAACAGTCAAAATCTTTTAAGTTGTAATTTGCCCTAAGAAAGTATAAAAAAAAGACACTCACTATCAAACTACAGACCAATTTCATGTCAAATGCATTCTGTAACTAACATACTTTTATTGACACAAACCTGGGCCAAGTATAAAGCCGAGAGCTTGACAGGCGCTCATGTTAGCCATTGCACTGGTTCTCTCCGTCAGGGAAGTGGCACCAGCCACATAAGACCTCACAACTGCTACATTTCCTACAGGACAGAATGACAGACCTTAACACTACAAATAACCTTTCATTATGCTTGATAATAATTGTTTACTGCATCTGTATTTGCTGCATTTATGTAAAAACAATTTTAAAGATTTTATTAAATTCCTAATCATAATAGTCATATTTATTTATAATGTATTTTTTTAAAGAAGTCACTTATGCTCATGAAGGCTGCATTTAGTCAAAAATAAAGTAAAAACAGTATTATTGTGAAATATTATTCCAATTTAAAATAATTGTTTTCTATTTTAATAAATTTAAAAATGCCATATATTCCTGTTATGGCTGAATTTTCAGCATCATTACTCCAGTCTTCAGTGTCACATGATTCTTCAGAAATCATTCTAAAATGCTGATTTGGTGCTCAGGAAACATTTATTATATTAATTATTATTATTATTATTATCAATGTTGAATACAGTTTTTGCTGCTTAACACTTGCTACAAAAGATTTCTATTTAATAAATGCTTTAATAAATTTATTTAATAAATGTAATAAATGCTGTTCACTCAACTTTCTATTTCATCAAAGAATCCTGAAAAAGTATCTCCATTTCCACAAAAATATTAAGCAGCACAACTGTTTTCAACATTGATAATAATAAGAACTGCTTCTTGAGCAGCAAATCAGCATATTAGAATGATTTCTGAGGGATCATGTGACACTGAAGACTGGAATAATGATGCTGAAAATTCAGCTTTGCATCACAGGAATAAATTACATTTTAAAACATGTTCAAATAGAAAAAAGTTATTTTAATTTGTAATAATATTTCATAATATTACTGTTTTTACTGTATTTTTAATTAAATAAATGCAGGTTGGTGAGCTAAAAAAGATTATTTCAAAACTTATGACAGATAATGTGTTTTGTTTTTTTTGTTTTTTTACCTGCTCCAATGCCCACAAATGTGCGAGACAATAGCATGTGGATTTTGTTGTTTGAGGGAATTAGGGAGATATAGGCATAGTAAATGTTAGCCAAGACGTTGATCAATATAGAACAGACTAGAGGCTCTCGCCGAGGCCTGCGATTGGACCATAATCCAAAGAGGGGTGAGGCCACCATCTGACCCAAACTATAGGCAGCAACCACCCATCCCAAGAAACTGGCATCTGCACTTCCATCAATCTAAAACAAACAAACAAACACATCATGATTGATGGACTTGCAAGACAACAAACATTTCTGTAACCAAAAAAAAGAAAAAGAAAAACTCCCAAATTGCATCTACACTGTGCAACAGTTATATTTCGCACTGTGGTTGGCTGCTTTTCATGCCTTCAGTCAACCAAGCAAGCACGAAAAACACTGAGTGTAACTAATGTTGACCTGTTTCACTTTGTGTGCTTACAAAGTGAAACTTAACATGAACTTAACATGAACTGCTGCTGTTTTATTGCAGCCTGTCAAATTAACTGAAAATATAAAATTCGGTTAATCAGTTAAACTCATTTGTCATGACTCACACAATGTTCTTGAATTCTGTCATAATTCATAAATTCCATTTCCCATTTTCTTATGCCTACTTCTGCATGTTATTTTGTGGCACATTAATCTAAAAAATGGCTCCTAAATTTTTGCTCATAATTATTTTTTTTATATATATTATTGTGACGAGCAGGGCGGGCGAGAGCCGTGAGGGAACGGCGCGAGGCCGGTGACGCGAGTGTTAATGATCGTCACCTGTGAGGCGCACCGGCCTCGAGTCCCTCACGGAGGAGCTCCGGGAGCATAAAAGGAGGAGCGACGACAGTTAAGGACGAGAGAGGACCAGGCCTGGATATTATTTTATGTTTGTGTGGCCGGCAGACGTCCGCGAGGGTCTGCCGGCATTACTTTCGTTTTGTATTTGTTTATTTTGGATTAAAGTTTGGTTTGAATGTTCGCCGGTTCCCGCCTCCTTCTTCCCGTATTTACGAACTGTGTTACAATTATATATTATATATATATACAGGTCCTTCTCAAAAAATTAGCATATTGTGATAAAGTTCATTATTTTCCATAATGTAATGATAAAAATTAAACTTTCGTATATTTTAGATTCATTGCACACCAACTGAAATATTTCAGGTCTTTTATTGTTTTAATACTGATGATTTTGGCATACAGCTCATGAAAACCCAAAATTCC